>JAJOOH010001765.1:0-200920 GCA_029582605.1 Solanum gracilifrons | reverse complement strand
CCCCCCCCCCCCCCCCCCCCCCCCCCCCCCCCCCCCCCCCCCCCCCCCCCCCCCCCCCCCCCCCCCCCCCCCCCCCCCCCCCCCCCCCCCCCCCCGAATTGCTGATAGTTAGTGTAATTACATGATGTAATTATTTTTTAATTTCTTCCTTTCATTTCTATTTTTATTTTTTTCGTTTTAATGTATTTTTTATTTTTATTATTTTAAATTCTTTTTGATTTTTTTATTATTTATATGTCATTTCCTTCTTATTTTTGACATTTACTTCATGTGATTCCATGCAATTTTTCGTAATATCTAAAAAAATTCATCAGTAAAATTTTGTTAGTATTCTAACTTTTAAATTAAAGTAGAATTCATTGTTGAATAAGGTTATGGACTTATGTTTTCCTTTTCTTTTAAATCATATTTATGTATGTTATGTTGAAATTTGACATAAGAGTATTATGTTAATTTTTTTGTTTTGAATTTAGAATTTATGTTATATTTTCAATTTCATTTGTTTTAGGAGTACTGACTCGATATTTTACATTACAAGCTATTTTTTTTAAGTTAAGACTTGATAGATTATCTTTTTGTCAAATATTTTATAATTTTATGACATTATATTTATAATATTAATCTTTAACATGCATTTCATGATATTCATAGAAATTCTGTACTTTTAGTTTTTATGATTAATTTAATTAAAATATACTAAATTGAAAAATATAAATCAATTATTTTTTTATAATATTAGTTAATAACATATGTTTATTAATTAATATATTTTTAAAAGACAATATATATCTTAAAAAATTAATTTAATATCATCTATAAAGACCCTTATTTGTCTAATATAAAATTTTAATTTTAAATAATTAATTTTATTTTTAAAATTTAATATAATATAACCTTATGATTATATTTGTGCAACTAAACAATACACTTGTAATTACACTGTGCCAAACAAATAGGTCAATGTAATTACTAAGTTGGGAAATTACTAGGCTGGTAATTACTACACTAGTAGTTACACCAATTTCAATTACATGATGTCTTTCCAAACAGACTTAGGTGACATAATGAAAATTCTTGGAATGTAAACTATTCTAGCATCAACTAATTAGTGTAAGTTATCCGAACCCCCTTGTGTCCCTAGCTCTGCCCTGGTTGTTTTAGTTACAAATTAATAGCAAACTTGCGGTCAGATAAAAGGTTGCACATTTCGATTACATATTTCAAGCACTGAATGTCTTGAAAAATTGAAATATGTTTCTTTTTGAAAACTTCATTTATACCCTCCGTCACTTTAAAGGTAATTAAATGTGACTATTGATAATAAGAGAAACTAGTAACCTCTATATTTAAGACAAATAACTTTCTACATGAGATTAAATCCACTAATGATATAAAGAAAATACTTGAGCTGTCATTATAGAATTATGGTTCACACACCACATGACCTTCAACTAAACACTACTTACAAGTATCAGACCCTTACCCTATCCTTTCCTAATTACTCTACCAAATGATTATAAGATACAAATGACTGAGATAGGGGATGTATGTTTAAATACTTCACTGATTTTGTGGAAAGTATATTTGTATCGAGTTTCAAGTTCAATTTAATATCTATACATTGTCTAGCTTTACATAAAAAATGAGTTCTTAGTTTCAACAACACTTCTTGTTTGATGCAGGGCCCTTCACTAAAAAGCCTTCTAGAGATTGGTACATCACAGAATGAGCTTTACTTTCTATGTTCTAGATGTTACACTCCTTGTTCAAGGCCTACATACAAATGGATCATCTAGTTCTTTTCCTAGTTTGTCTGTTCATTAAAGGATCGTGTATTTTTTTGACTTCTTCTGATAATGATAACACCATGCACTCACATACCACCTATTGGATTACAAGTGTTTTGATGATACTCACAAACACAGGAGTCGGGTCCCTGCGAGAGTGCTCTCGTCCAAATTTGTACTGATGTAGAGCTGTAAAGATGTCGTGTCAGGTGGTTGGTGAGAATGGAAGTGTACTGCACCGATGGGAGTGGACGAGGTTGTGTTGTTCAGTGGTCAATAACTTTGTTGGTGATTGATATATCCAAGACAACAAAAAACATATTCATTCATCAAAATGTGAGCAAAATATATTTTCATAACTCAAGCACAAAGGAACACACATTGCAAGGGACTTGATAGATGAATCAAAAGCCTTCTTGAAGTGTAGTTGTTTAGAGTGCTTGTACTATGCTAACTTGTTGGATTCGTTTCACTAGTAAAAAGAAACGTATCAAAGTCTTTGTGTGTACTGTTGTAGGAACATTGTTAGAGTTAACTTTGTGTCTTACGGTTTAAAGTCTATATTAATTGAGAAGTAGTTAATATAGTGGGCAATTGCTGCGTTGCTTTGGCTCAGTAAGTAATAGGGTTATTACTTAGTGTGAGATTAAGAGATTAATCTCATTGTTGTATTTGGAGTCTGTTTCACTATTGGCTTGTGTTAGTGGAAGTAGTTGAAAATCCCGTGTGACAGGTCAGGGTTTTACTCCCTTGAGCAAGGAGGTTTCAACGTAAAATCTCTTGTTCTTATTATTGTTTGTTTATTTCTTTCACTGTCTATCTTCATGATTGACCTGGTACTACTGCACATTGGTGGAAACACTTGGTTCTTCATTTGTTATCAGAGCGGGACTTTCTATGTGATTAACATTCATGTACAAATGGCTGCTCCACCAAGCCTCGAAAAAGGTCAATCTACTACTCGTCCTCCCCACTTTAATGGCCAATACTATGGATGGTGGAAGACCAGGATGCATGATTACATTATGGCGGAAGATAGTTAACTGTGGGATGTGGTGCTTGATGGTCCTTATGTTCCTACCAAAGATGTGAATGATGGAGACTTGACTCGGGTTGTTCCCAAGTCCAAAATAGAGTATGATGAAGCAGACAAAAAGAATAAAAAAAAATTATAAAGCAAAAAAATTGTTGGTTTGTGGAATAGGTGCATATGAATACAACAAGATATCAATCTATGAGACAACCAAAGAGATTTGGGACTGCCTAAAGACAACCCATGAAGGAACTACCCAAGTTAAAGAATGAAATGTGGACATGCTGACAACTCAGTATGAAAATTTCAGCATGAAGGAAGGCAAATATATTCATGAAATGCACTTGAGATTCACTTCTATCACCAACAAGCTTAGCTGTCTTGGAGAACCTATTCATCCAAGAAAAGCAAGTTAGAAAAATCCTTCGTGTTCTTCCCAAGTCTTGGGAAAGCAAAGTGAATGCCATTACCAAAGCTAGGCAACTGAAGGTCCTTTGAATGGATGAGCTGATTGGGAATCTGCAGACGTATGAGCTAAAAAAAAACAAGACCTTTCCAAAAAAGGAGAGAAGAAAGAGAAGTCTTTGGCATTGAAGGCATCCTCTAGTGACATGTCTGAAGATGAAGACGAGATGGCTTATTTGGCCAGAAGGTTCCAAAAGAATTATCAAGAAACATGGGGGGTTTTAGAAAAAGGGAAACTCCAGCAGGTTAGCAAATGCTAACGACCTTTACACAAATGTGGAAAGGCTGGACATTTCATGAGAGATTGTCCAAACCACAAACAATAATACAAAGATTACGCTAGAAATGACAAACAAAAGCGTATGAAGGATTGAGAGATATGTGGAGAACTCCATAAAAGATGTCTATTATGTGAATGGGTTAATGTATAACCTACTTAGTGTTTCCCAAATTTGTGATATGGGAAACGAAGTTAGATTCTTGTCCAACAAGTGTGTTGTAACCAATCTAATTTCAAAGGTAGTGATTCTAATGGCAAAAAGAGTAAAAAAATGTATGTTGCAGATCTTTACTCAATAAAAGGTGACAACCTCACGTGCCTAAGTGCTCAAGGTGAAAATAGTGACCTATGGCATAGGAGGTTGGGTCATGTAAGTCCATCCCTCCTGAACAAACTTGTTTCAGGGGACTTGGTCGATTACCAAATTTGAAGTTTGTAGATAATAAGATATGTGATGAGTGCGCTAAAGGGAAACAAACCAAGTCATCCTTTAAGCCAAAGAAGGGTGTCAACACAACCCGACAACTTAGAACTTTTGCACATAGACTTGTGTAGGCCTGTGAGAGTCCAAAGTAGAGGAGGAAAGAAGTATATCTTGGTGATAGTGGATGACTTCTCTAGGTTCACCTGGACCATGCGAACTAAGGGTGAACCAGTGGAGGTTTTGATAATCTTTGCAAAAGTGATTCAGATGAAGCTAAATCACAAAATTGCAGGGATTGGGTCCGATCATGGTATCAAATTTGTAAATGCCCAAATTGAAGGTTTTTCGCTGACCATGGAATAAATCACAATTTCTCAGCTCCCAGAACCCCTCAGCAAGATGGGGTTGTTGAGAGGAAGAACAAAACTCTAGTAGATATTGCTAGAACAATGTTGATTGATTCAGGTCTTGCAAAAAACTTCTAGGCTGAAGCAGTGAACACAACATATTATGTCAAAAATATGTGTATCATCAGATCAGTGCTAAAAAAGACACCATATGAGCTGCTGAATGGAAGGAAGTCACTGCTCAATTATTTTAAGGCTTTTGGTTGTAAATGCTTTGTACTAAATAATGAGAAATATGATCTTGGCAAGTTTGATCCAAAAAGTGATGAAGGAGTCTTCGTGGGATATTCCTCAACAAGCAAGGCTTACTGAGTTTTCAACAAAAGAACTCTGTGTGTGGAAGAAAGTGTCCATGTCATCTTTGATGAATCAGGTGGAATGAACAACCTCGAAGACAGGGATGATTCGGAACTTGAAGAACTGCTGCAAATTCAAAGAGATAGTCTTGCACATGAATTGGCTGAAGAAGAAGCTCCAAATAATGAAAACGTTACAAAATCTATGTGTAGACCCGGTCCTTCCACTTCTTCAGATACTGCTAACAGAGAAGAGGCCAATGAAGAAGATCTTGAACCAGAAGAACAAGTTGCGGAACCCAATGAAGAGGTTACATGGAAACCAGGGTGGAAACATCAGTCCTCTAATCCCATGGATAATCTTTTCTCCCCCTAGGAGTCTGGAATACACACTAGATCAATGACTATGATTCTAGTTGCTTTTTCAGCTTTCTTCTCCGCTATTGAGCCAAAAAACTTTGAAGAAGCTCTAAAGGATGTTGATTGGGTCAACTTAATGAAGGAAGAACTTCATCAGTTTGAGAGGAGTAAAGTATATCACTTGGTCCCCAGACCCTTAAACAGAACAATTATTGGAACCAGGCGGGTCTTCAGGAATAAGCTGGATGACATAGGGCTATCACAAGAAATAAGTTGTAACACCCCAAAAATTTCTAAGCTAAATCCCGAACAATTCTTTATTTGCATATAAGGTATCACGCCCCGAGGCTACTCCCTGGACGTAAACACGGGACCTAGGGTCACGAGTGACCCCAAGTTAAACTTGAGCTAGCATATCATAAGCGTACTAAAAGATTACAAAATAAATATACTATGCGGAAGCTTAAACAGTGATAACTAAAATTGGGGAATACCCAATACTGATCTGAATATATAAAAGACTAGGATTTTAATAACAACTGGAGGATCAAACTCAAAACCAAGACTTAATCTAGTACTATATCTGAAAAAGCCTCTAACTGACTAAAGTTGCTGAGACATGCCCCAAGCTAACTCTATCTAAACTGAAAACTAAATAAAAAGACCAAAGTGTAAAGCATGTCTATTGTCCTCGAAGTATGAGGACTCACCACTGAAGCTGCTGAGCCGAAGATCGGGAATTGATCTACGCATGATCTGGATGTTGCATACTTGAACCTACATCGTAAAAGGATGTAGCACAAAGTATACGTCAGTATTTGGAATGTACTGAGCATGCAGGATATAAAGTATAGCTGAATAAAATACATAACTGAACAAAACATACTGAGCAATAACATAATTTGAACTGAATTTAAATTCTGAAATATATTGAAGGCTGAGCTAAATGCAATGACCAAGTACTAATCCTTAACATGACATACTGAGACTGAATGATGAAATATAACTGAAGACCTGGTCAAATGCACTGAAGTCTGACTGTGGGAGCTACTATTAACCGACAGAAAACCACATAAGCTAAATGTGGAGTCCGATGTATACACCCCATTAAGAGGACCCAATATACCTTGTCAGGGTTATAAAGGCATGACTGTTCGATGTATACGCCCCATCGATAGGACCCAATATACCTTGCCAGGGGGTACAAAGGCATGAATGACGTGATCACTAAAGTTGATGCCCAACAGAGGGGACTGATAAACCTACAGAGGCACGTAGTTCTGGGACTATGAGGGTATGCTGAACCCTAGTCCAACTCGGTCAAAGCCTACTCCCAACTGGAATTTGTATGGCACAACAAAATTGAAACACTATATAGCTCAATGTTCTGACAGGCAAATCTGAGAATGCAACATTTAAATACTGACAATGAAACATTCTTAACTGAAGCATGCATATCTTTTTAAACTGACCTAGCAAGTGTAATTCATGAACTAAAAGAATCTACACAACCAGGGTTCTGAGTTTCATGAATTGATCTACGCATGATCTGGATGTTGCATACTTGAACCTACATCGTGAAAGGATGTAGCACAAAGTATACGTCAGTATTTGGAATGTATTGAGCATGCAGGATATAAAGTATAGCTGAATAAAATACATAACTGAACAAAACATACTGAGCAATAACATAATTTGAACTGAATTTAAATGCTGAAATATATTGAAGGCTGAGGTAAATGCAATGACCAAGTACTAATCCTTAACATGACATACTGAGACTGAATGATGAAATATAACTGAAGACCTGGTCAAATGCACTGAAGTCTGACTGTGGGAGCTACTATTAACCGACAGAAAACCACATAAGCTAAATGTGGAGTCCGATGTATACACCCCATTAAGAGGACCCAATATACCTTGCCAGGGTTATAAAGGCATGACTGTTCGATGTATACACCCCATCAATAAGACCCAATATACCTTGCCAGGGGGTACAAAGGCATGAATGACGTGATCACTAAAGTTGATGCCCAACAGAGGGGACTGATAAACCTACAGAGGCACGTAGTTTTGGGACTATGAGGGTATGCTGAACCCTAGTCCAACTCGGTCTAAGCCTACTCCCAACTGGAATCTGTATGGCACAACAAAATTGAAACATTATATAGCTCAATGTTCTGACAGTCAAATCTGAGAATGCAACATTTAAATACTGCTAATGAAACATTCTTAACTGAAGCATGCATATCATTTTAAACTGACCTAGCAAGTGTAATTCATGAACTAAAAGAATCTACACAACTAGGGTTCTGAATTTCATGAAAGGAACTAAGAAACAATGTTACGAAAACATGATAATCTGATTAAGGACACTATAACAGCTAAATCGCAAAAAATTTCTAGAGTTCTAGAAACCCTAGGTCTAAACAAGATAAAGGGAATCAAGAATCTGACTGAATTCTAGGGACCTAATGGGTGAAAGGAACCCACTAGTGAAATCCCACATACTTGGTGAAGAAATCTACAGAGAAATCCTTCAATTTCGAGGCTGAAATTTTAAAGTACAGTGCTGCTTGTTCTTGGGAGTTTTGGTAAACTTTTCCTCTTCTTTTTGCTCCAAGTTTGGATGATTTTAGGTGAATGAGGGTGGGTTCTGGGTAAGTCTAACTAAGTTATTAGGCTTAGACTAAGTAAAATGATGTATTTTAGGCATAAAACAATGATGTTTAAGTGCCCAACGTATGGGAAAAAGACCTAAATGACCCTAACTTAAAACCTACCGAGGGCCACCCATGGAGGGACCTACCAACCGTAGGTGGGGTCATTGGTCAAGTCTGCCATACTGAGCTTTACGAAAACAAGCATAACTTTCTACTCAGAGATGGGATTAGCAAACTCAGTGGCATTGGAAAGAGGATTCCATTATCTATCATGGGCCACCTAATTCCTTTTGTGCTAAGGGTTATGACTATTTAAAGTTGACCCAACAACAATTTCCCTCTAACTGGCTGTTGACCCTCACCTACAGTTAGACCTACAGTCTGTAGGTCTAACCACGGACCGTATTGGTCAACTATGGGTCGGATAAGAGACTATAAATATTTGGTCCTCAATGACGGACCCCACCTATGGACCATGTGTTAGACGACGGACGGTAGGTGGCTTCCGTTATTCCTGCACCAGGTCTCGAAAGCTGCAATTTTTTCTATTTTCTCAAATCTGAGGTGTTACAATATATCTCCTTGGGAACATTCGTCCTCGAATGAAGTCTAAACAAACTTAGTATGGAGAGACGAAGCTGAAATCCCTACCATTAAGTACTAGAAACTGATATCTAACTGAACTGAGTTCCAAGGACATGCAAATATGTTGAAAATGCAAGAACAACTGAAGGAACAAGGTACTAAGACTGAATTTACGCAAGAGTAAACTGAGAGACTCGATAGGAAGCTATTATCTCAAGCTGAAATGAAATCAGAAGGAAAGAGATGAGGATACTTCGCCTTCATGGCTGCTTCAACTACTCATCCACCTTAGGAACACATAAGAGACCATCTCCCCATTGGAAGAAAACCTCTACTTTCTACTATTGAACTGCACCTTCTGACTGAAATAATATAGGTTCATTGTTCTGTTTTCCTTTAACCTCCGCTACCAATGAAGGTTCTTATCTATTCTGGACTATCACACCACCATCCGTTGTGTCCGTAGACTAACTCCTAAGTGAGCAAGCTGATGAACATATTTTGCTAATTCCTTCCCTTTTTCCTCAACATGTACTACACCACCCTCTTGATCACCTTTCTAGCCTTAAGGTAACATATAATTCGACCTATAGGCACTGAGATACTACCCTTCCATTCTAAAACTGGCTCATTGGAAACTGAAACCAAATAATCCTAGTTCTACAATCAACTGATGCATAACAGGAATGTAACCAATCCATGCCTAGAGTGATATCAAAATCTACCATTTCTAACACTACAAGATCTGCTAAGGTGACTTTCTAAGAGACTGCGACAGGGAAATTTTTGTATACCCGTCTAGCTATAACTGGGTCACCAACTGGAGTAGAGACTGAGAAGGGTTCTGAAAGAGTTTCTGGACTGACACCTAAGATTACTTCTATAAGAAGAGTTACAAAGGTAAGAGTAGCTCCTTGATCTAACGATGCATAAAGATATAAATGAAAGACTGGAAACGTACCAGTGACCACATCAGGAGAATCTTACTGATCCTAGCGAGCCTGGAGAGCATAGAACCTGCCTTGGCACTAACCGCCACCTATACCAGATGACACACCTTGCTGAGTTGGGCCACCTGTTGGTGCAGTTGGGATTGTAGACTGAGCCCTACTATCGTTACCTTCTTGCCCCTGCCTGGTAGAAGAGCAATCCTTTACCCTATGACCAGACTGACCACATCCAAAACATCCTTCCTTTCCTGCAGGACACTCACCGTAATAGTTCTTACCACACTTTGGACAAGTTGGGTAGGTTTTATTTATTATAACACTTCCCTAAGACTTAGAGCCTGGTGCTCTACTATTCTGATCTTGTCGAAACTATGAGTGAGTTCCACCACCCGATTTTTGCTCAGAGAACTCATGGCTCCCTGTTCTAGCTTTCTTGTTGACCTTAGCTATTTTCCTAAGCATATCTCCCTCAATCTACCGAGCATGAGTCATGATCCTAGAGATATTCATATTCCCTAACAACATAGCATTCCTGCACTCTATCTTCACTAGGTCGGTGTCACGACCCAGGGGTACCCCCAAGACGTAAAACGACGAACTTGACCCCGAAGAAGTCGCATACAAGCCCTTAGCATAATTATACACATAAAGACATAAGAATGATGAGGAAAATTTAAAACTTTTACAATCGAAGTCAACTTCTTTTGAATAATGAAAATAAGAATCTAGACCTTGTCTCAATCACCACCTAGTACAATAAAAGCTAGAAAATGATAACATCTTGTCCTCGAACTTGAGGACTCACCAAGCCTGCGGAATAGTCAACCCAAGCTTCACTTGAAAGAAGTAGTAGGTCTCAACGATCGGAACCTACACTCATAGTAAATATAGAAGAAATAAGTTAGCACATAAAGTACTAAGTATGGAAGCATGCATAAAGATCCTTAAAATATGATAAAAAGGACATTTTTGTTAAAAAGTATGCATATGTCAAGTTTGGAAATCAACATGCACTTTTAAGGTAAAATACAAGCCATAATCACATTTATGCTTATAACATAGAAAAATCATTACCTTAGCAACCCCTAAGGAACACTTGTACACTATATGGTTGGCATCCCATAATACCAACCATAGTAAGTAGTCCTTTGAAGCTACCTTATTCATACATCTCATCTTTAGACCTCATCATAATCAGTAGTCATAATTATGAAATAGTCATGTACATTACTTGAATATAAGGAAAGTCATTCATAGAACCTATCTATTCAACATACATGCATACATTCATGTCTCATCATAGCATAAAGAAACCATCCTACAATCCCTTTCAAAGTCTACTTGTGCAATATAAAAGTGAAGTCCCACACCCCCACTCTTACTAAGTAAAACTGATCAAGAAGTCATAGTATAGTTTGTATCATATTCATTATCTTATCATGTAGGGAAGAATAGCCATAACCAACGTAGACCATGTGAGCGACATGGAATCCGGTGTCATGTAACCCCACACTGAAAGAAGGTGTCCTACTTGCCTAAGGTAGAACTACATGTATTAGCTTTTAGGTGGATCCACTAGCTAAAACCTATGTGGGCACATAGTTATCGGATAGGGAGATTGCTTATATAAACCCGACGTATTGTATTGACGGGGGAGTTTCCATCTTATAAGACCTATCTAGATGACCCAACCTATTTATTGATGGGAGGGCCTCTACCTCATTGACTATATCCACTCGGTGCTAAGCATTATTTCCCAAATTATACATAGTTAATCTTGAATTGCATTTACATGTGTGAAGGAATATCTTGCCCTTCATTCAATACAACTCATAAAATAGCTCATAGATTCAATAGGTGAGGACTAACTTTCGACCATTAACAAGTGAGTAAACCTTTCACATTATTGTTCATAGTGTTTCATGAGAATAGACTTTCAATCAACACAACGACATTATCATCTTCCTAGACAATTCATACATAATCAAGTGTAAGGGTAAAGGGAAGAATGGCTTTTGAACAATACCTCAATTTACGCAATAGTCATATGATCTTCACTTTCTAAGTGAATCATGAGTCCATACACAACATTTATCAAAATGTACAAACCCTAGAAATTTACCCCCTCAAGGGTCATGAATCATGTCTCACAATTAAACCTAGAAGTACTAGACTAGGCATGAATAAAACAAGATTCAATAACTACAATACTATAGAAACAATTCATAGTATTCACCTTGCATCAATACATCCATAAAAATTCATGAAATTGGGGTCATGGGGGATTTCATGGGTTCATGGGGAGTTTTACTTTAAAAATCACCATTAAACAACAAACCAACCATAATATAAGACAATAGACCCATTGAAATCATTTTTAGGAAGAACCCATGTCTAGAATGAAAAACCTAGTTTTTTGAAGAATCTATCAATTCGAAATTAAAGAGTTAAAGGGCTTCATGGAGAAAAATGTTCCATCAGTCAAGACTCCCAAACCTTGATTGATATTTTCGTCATGAAATTGGAGTGAAATGGTTGGAACTTGAACCCTAAGCTTGACCTCGGTCTTGTTCTTCAATGGAGTCTTAGAGAGAGAATATTTTGAGAGGAAAGTTGGTTATGTTTGAGTCTTAGAGAGTTATGAGTGGGTAAAGAGTGGTTAATAGTTAAAAAGTACTTATATATGTTAAAGTAATTAATATAAGTTGTTTCTAACCTTTAACAATTAATATAGAACTTACCTAATTTAATTCACTCTTGGCCGAGATTTTGGGCAGATTCACGTTGGGTCTGGGGCGGGTCATGTTGGCCATGCTTCAGGCATCACTTACTAGAACCCATCAACGGGAAGTGTGTGGGTCTACGACCCGTACTGCATGGGTGTGGAAATTGACTGACACTTGGTCATTGGGTGAAGTTTCGGGAAGACTAAGTCTTGACTCACGACCCCCACCGACGGGGCGTAAGTCCACCACATGGCATGGGTACACCTCTCGTGGACCAAGCTATTTTTGACAGCTTTTAGGTCTGTCCATTGGCATTCCTCAAGGACCCTCCTAGGGTCCTTGAGGGGGCTATGCCTTGACATTTAGGCACTAGGACCTTAGTAATAAGTCAGGGGAATTGTTTTAGGACCTTAATCTTCATGTTAATCCTATTTAGGCTTCTAGTTTACGTGTTAGGCTCTAGATTAGGTCATTAGAAATTCCGGGGTGTTACATCATCTCCCCCTTGGGAACGTTCGTCCCCAAATGATGATCTAAACACCAAACTAAGTTAGAAACTCTAGACTAGCAGCACATCATGCATGAAACGTGAAAAAAAAAAAGTGCAAAACTTGCAATTGCACTATTCACCTCATGGATTATTCAAAAAGAGGAAACTTCAACTCCATCATAAGATATGGTCAATGCAACACAAGGAAATAGGAACTATATCTACAACCCAATATGCACGAAACTCATCATTTCATATCATCTTAGGAGGAACTACCTTCTCCAACTCATAGCAAGATCAACACAATAATATGGAGCCAATATGCCATTTCACTAAAAACATTACTAAGCATGTTCATCATAGACATAACTAAGCATGTTCAACACAACACCTTATGAAGTCAAAAATGCAATCATCATTTTAAGATGCAAATCAACGTGAGGAACATATAAATCATGAAAACTTAATATATGCTAAACATGAATTCTCACAAGAACATGCACACATAAGGAAATCATAAAGAACATTTATAGCACATATGACTTCCAAAACACCAACTCAAGAAAACTACTTACCTCAAGTTTGGATTAGAGTAGAAGGAAAAAGATGAGGATAACGGGACTCCATATTGGCCTCGGTCTCTCATGTAGCACCCTAAACTAAGTAATTCCTCCATAAGACCTTTCATAGGTGAGATTTTCAAGTAGATCCAATCACCAATTTCAAATTCAAGAACCCTCCTTCTAACATCGGCATAAGTTTTTTGCCGACTTTGGGCCGTCTTCAACCTCTCTCTAATGTGTCGAATATTTTTGATGGGATAATAAACTAGTTCGGGACCAATTAGAGAAAACTCCCCTCCTTCAAACCAACCAACAGGAGATCTACACCTCCTACCATATAGTGCTTCAAACGGAGCCATGGCAATGCTTGAGTGGTAACTATTGTTGTAGGCAAATTCTATCAACGGTAGATGGTCATCCCAATTACCTTGGAAATCTATGACACACGCCCTCAAAATCTCCTCTAAGGTTCGAATGGTGCGTTCAACTTGACCATCCGTTTGAGGGTAAAAGGCAGTGCTAAGCCTGACCTTAGTACCAAGCCCCTTTTGGAATACCTTCCAAAAATGTGAAGTAAATTGAGTACCCGATCTAATATAAAAGATAGAGGAACCCCATGCAACTTCACTATCTCCTTGATGTATAATTTGGCCTAGTCTTCTGCCAAAAAAGAAACCTTGTCGGGAATGAAAAGGGCTGATTTAGTCATCCTATCAACACTGACCTATATAGAATCATGTTGCCTTCGAGTACGAGGCAAACCCACCACAAAATCCATATTCACCTCCTCCCACTTCCAAGTGAGAATATTTATATCTTGCAACGAACCTCCTGATTTTAGATGGTTGGATTTAACTTGTTGACAATTTGGATATTTGGCTGCAAAACCCGCTATATCCTTCTTCATTCCATTCCACCAATAGACTTCCCGTAGGTCACGGTACATCTTGGTGGTTCCCGGATGAATAGAATACTGTGAAATATGAGCCTCTTCTAAAATTTATTCTCTTAAGCCATCAACATCTGGAACACATAATCTACCTTGGTACCTAAGCACCTCATCTCCCCCTTGGGAGAAAACCTCAACGGACTTGTTGAGAACCGATTCTTTCAACTCCGTCAAAATAGGATCATAGTGTTGCTTAGACTTTACAGCTACAACAAAAGACGATTTGGAACTATGATGGATTATACCTCCACCCTAGGTGGAATCCACTTGTTAGACACCCAACCGGGCCAACCTATGTACATCACGAACTAACTCCTTCTTCTCATCTTCTACATGAGCCACACTACCCATGGACATTCGACTTAGGGCATCCGCAACTATATTAGCTTTTCCGGGGTAGTAAAGGACACTCATATCATAATCATTTAAAAGTTCTAACCACCTTCTTTGTCGGAGATTCAATTCTTGCTGGCTAAACACATATTGAAGACTCTTGTGGTCGGTGAAAACATCCACATGGACCCATATAGGTAGTGCCTCCAAATTTTCAAAGCAAACATCACCGTCTCTAATTCGAGATCATGGGTTGGATAATTCTTTTCATGCACCTTGAGTTGCCTTGAAGCATAGGAAATCACTCTACCACGTTGCATAAGGACACATCCCAAACACAGTCGAGAGGCGTCACAATATACCACAAACCCATTGGTACATTTCGATAAGGTCAACACTGGAGCGGATGTAAGTCTATCCTTCAATTCTTGGAAGCTTTTCTCACAAGCCTCCGACCACACAAACTTAGCTTTCTTTTGAGTAAATGCCGTAAATGGAGAAGCAATAGAGGAAAAACCCTCAACAAACATCCTATAGTAACCGGCCAAACCCAGAAAGCTCCTAATATCGGTAGGAGTTAGAGGTCTAGGCCAACCCTTGACTGCATCAATCTTCTTAGGATCTACCTCAATACCCATGCCCGACATAATATGACCAAGGAAGGCAACCGACCTTAGCCAAAACTTGCACTTACTATACTTAGCATATAATTGGTGGTCTTTAAGTTCTTGCAATACTATCTTCAAATGATCCTTATGTTCACCTTAACTCCTTGAATAGATCAAAATATTATCAATAAATATGATTATTAACGAATCAAGATATTGCCTAAACACCCTATTCATTAGGTCCATGAATGCCGCCGGGGGATTGGTCAACCCAAAAGACATAACCACAAATTCAAATTGACTGTGCCGGGTCCTAAAGGCCGTCTTGGAAATGTCAACCCCTCTTACCCTTAGTTGATGGTAACCCGAAAGAAGATCTATCTTGGAGAAATAGTTAACCCCTTGAAGTTGATCAAACAAATCATCAATTCTAGGAAGAGGGTACTTATTATTTATATTGACCTTGTTCATTTGGCGGTAATCAGTACACATCCTTAGGGACACATATTTGTTCTTCACAAACAATACCGGAGCACCCCATAGAGATATGCTAGGCTGAATAAAATTCTTGTCTAACAAGACCTTGAGTTGCTCCTTCATCTATTTCAATTCGGCCGGAGCCATTCTATAGGGAGGGATGGATATGGGTTATATATCCGGAAGAAGATCAATGCCAAAGTCTATTTCCCGTTCGGGAGGAATGCCGGGCAAGTAATCGGGAAAGACTTTTGGAAACTCACTCACCATGGGAACCGACTCTAAATAAGGGACCTTGGACTCAACATCCACAATGCTAACAATATGATACACGCATCCCTTGGAGATCATTTTCCTAGCATTTAGACATGAAACAAATTGACCTCTAGGAATAGAATTCCCCCCTTTCAACTCTAAAATTGGATCTTTTGGAAATTCAAATTTGACCACCCAGGTTCTACAATCTATTGAAGCATAACATCCATGCAACCAATCAATGTCAAAAATTACATTAAAATCAAGCATGTCTAATTCTACCAAATCAACCAAAGTGACTTTATTAGACAAAGAAATAGGACAACTCATATATACTTTTTTAGCTACAATCGAGTCACCAACCTAGGTAGAAACCGAAAAAGGCTCTATTAGGGTTTCGAGGAGTACATCAAATTTCATAGCCACAAAGGGTGTAACAAAATACAAAGTGGCTCCCGGGTCTAATAATGCATAAACATCAATGGAAAAGACTTGCAACATAGCAGTTACAACATCCAGAGAACTCTCTTGGTCACCTCGGGATTGAAGAGCATAGAAACGGTTCTTCTTAGGAGCATTGGAGTTGGAACCACTAGAAGGAGCTTGATTACCCTCTCTTCCCTTGGCCGTATAGGTTGTACAATCTTTTAACTGATGCACACCTTTTCCACTCCCATAGCACACACCCATACCGGCAAGACATTTACTATTATGCTTCTTACCGCACTCGGCGCAAGTAGGCCTCACCATAGAACATCCACCACTATTGCCTCCTTTAGAATTAGGGTTAGACACCCTATCATTTTTTACCCTTGAACCACTAGAGGAGCCTTGGTTGGAAAACCTCTTCTTGAATCTTGGCTCACCTTAACCTTTGTGCTTACCCTTAGAATTATTCCCATCATCGGTCCTTGCCCTCTTTACCTCTCTATTTTTCTTCCTAAGCCTTCTCTCCTCAACTTGTGGAGCATACACCGTGAAATGTCCATATTGTCATGAAGCATTTCCACAGGACATTCTTCCTCAATCGAGTCGGACACTCCTGTCACAAATCGGCTCATCTCATCTCTAGGATTAGACACAAAAGATGGAGCATATTTGGACAACTTAGTGAATTTCAAAGAATATTCTTGTACACTCATACCTCCTTGACTAAGGTTGGTAAATTCCTCCACCTTTGCTTCCCTCTTTTCTCGTGGAAAGAACCTACCAAGGAATGCATTCTTAAACACTTCCCAACCAGTGGGACTTGTTTTTATAGGCCTATTATATTTCTATTGAGCATACCATACTTGGGCCACATCCTTCAATTGATATCCAGCTAGTTCGGCTTTCTCAATAGAAGTCACCCCCATAGCATCCACTATCTTGTAGACCTCTTCTACAAACTATTGTGGGTCTTCATTCACTTTGGAACCAAAGAACATAGGAGGGTTCATTCTAGTAAAGTCTCTCAACCTTGAGGCCATGGTGCTCACATTAGGGTTTACCCGAGGCCCAACATCTCGGTTAGCTTGGGCCGTTATAGCTTAGGTTTGAATGGTCACGGCTTGATTTTGAGTCGTCATGAGTTGAGTCAATTTTTGATGAGCCGTCCTTATTTCCATTTTAGTCATAGCCCCTTCATCGTTAGGAGCTTGAGGATCTTGAGGATCTTGGGGAGGAACTCCCTCATTCACATTCTCCTCTTCCACCCTCGTTGCATTCACCCTTCTTGTATTCATTGCCTATAATCACAAAAGAAGGGTTAGGAATAAGGACTTCATAGAATTAGGACTTCAAAGCACGACTATAGAATAATGAATGAAGTGAAAGATCCTAAACATCTTATAGCCTCCCATTGATAAGTGTGGAACGCTTCACACTCATGAACAAGACTCTACTAGACGTTGTTCATGAGACATCAATCCTAAAAGTCATCCTATAACCTTATGCTCTGATACCAAGTTTGTCACGATCCAGGGGTACCTCCTAGACGTAACACGGCATACTTGACCCCGAAGGGGTCACATACAAGCCCTTAGCATAACCATACACATAAAGTCATAAGAATGATGCGGAAAATTTAAAACTTTTACAATCGAAGTCAACTTCTTTTGAATCACAAAAATAAGAATCTAGACCTTCTCTCAATCACCACCTAGTACAATAGAGAGTACAAATAGGGTCAAAAGCCCTTTACATTAATATAGTCTCAAAAGTGGAGAGTTCAATAAAATCTAGAAAATGATAACATCTTGTCCTTGAACTTGAGGACTCACCAAGCCTAGGGAATACTCAACCCAAGCTTCACTTGAAATAAGCAGTACGTCTCAACCATCGGAACCTAAACTCATAGTAAATGTAGAAGAAATGGGTTAGCACATAAAGTACTAAGTATGGAAGCATGCATAAAGATCCTTGAAATATGATAAAAAGGACATTTTTGTTAAAAAGTATGAATTTGTCAAGTTTGGAAATCAACATACACTTTCAAGGTAAAACACAAGACATAATCACATTTATGCTTATAACATAGAAAATTCATTACCTTAGAAACCCCTAAGGAACACTTGTGCAATGTATGGTTGACATCCCATAATACCAACCATACTAAGATCTCCTTTGAAGCTACCTTAGTCATGCATCTCATCTTTAGACCTCATCATACTCAACAGTCAAAAATAAGAAACAGTCATGTACATTACTTGAACATAAAGAAAGTCATTCATACCAACTATCCATTCAACATACATGCATACATTTATGTCTCATCATAAAGAAACCATCCTACAATCCCTTTCAAAGTCTACTTGTGCAATGTAATAGTGAAGTCCCATACCCCCACTCTTACTAAGTAAAACTCATCAAGAAGTCAAAGTATAGTTTGTGTCATATTCATTATCTTGTCATGTAGGGAAGAATAGCCATAACCGACATAGACCATGGGAGCGACATGGAATCCGGTGTCATGTAACCACACCGAAAAAAGGTGTCCTACTTGTCTAAGGTAGAACTACATGTTTTAGCTTTTAGGTGGATCCACTAGCTAAAGACCTATGTGGACATATAGTTATGGGATAAGGAGATTGCTTCTAGAAACCCGGCTTATTGTATTGATGGGGGAGTTTCCATCTCATGAGAATAATCTAGATGACCCGGCCTATTGTATTGGTAGGAGGGCCTCTACCTTATTGACCATATCCAGTCGGTACTAAGAACTATTTCCCAAATTATACATAGTTAATCTTGAATTGCATTTAAATGTGTGAAGGAATATATTTCCCTTCATTCAATACAACTCATAAAATAGCTCATAGATTCAATAGGTAAGGACTAAATTTCAACCTTAGAATCATCATTAACATGTGAGTAAACCTTTCACATTATTGTTCATAGTATTTTATGAGAAAAGTCTTTTCATCAACACAAGAACATTATCATCATCCTAGACAATTCATACATAATCAAGTGTAAAGGTAATGGAAGAATGGCCTTTCAACAATACCTCAATATACACAATAGTTGTAGGATCTTCACTTTCTAAGTGAATCATGAGTCCATACACCACATTTATCAACATGTACAAACCCTAGCAATTTACCCCCTCAAGGGTCATGAATCATGTCTCACAATTAAACCTAGAAGTACTAGACTAGGTATGAATAAAACAAGATTTAATAACTACAATACTATAGAAACAATTCATAGTATTCACCATGCATCAATACATCTATCACAATTCATGAAATTTGGGTCATGGGAAATTTCATGGGTTCATGGGGAGTTTTACTATAAAAATCACCATTAAACAACAAATCAACCATAATATAAGACAATTGACCCATTGAAATCATTTTTAGGAAGAGTCCATGGCTAGAATGAAAACCCTAGTTTTTGGAAGAATCTATCAATTCAAAATTACAGAGTTGAAGGTCTTCATGGAGAAAAGTGTTCCATGAATCAAGACTCCCATACCTTGATTGATGTTTTCCTCACGAAATTGGAGTGAAATGGTTGGAACTTGAACTCTAAGCTTGACCTTGATCTTGTTCTTCAATGGAGTTTTAGAGAGAGAAAATATTTTGAGAGGGAAGTTGGTTATGTTTGAGTTTTGATAGTTATGAGGGGTTGATGAGTGGTTAATAGTTAAAAAGTACTTATATATGCTTAATTAACTAATATAAATAGTTCCTAACCTTTAATAATTAATATAGAACTTACCTAATTTAATTCACCCTTGGCCGAGATTTTTGGGAAGATTCACAGACCCCATCCACGACCCCCCACCCACGGGGAATGGATGGACCCACAGACCATGCTGGTCACTTGTGGATTGGGTCTGGGGCTGGTCATCTTGGCCATGCTTCAAGCCTTACTCATGAGACCCCACCCTAAGTGACTTGGTTATTTGGGTGAAGTTTGGGGAAGAGTAAGTCTTGACTCACGACCCCCACCTTTAGGGTGTGAGTCCATCCACATGGCGTGGGTGCCCCTTTCGTGGACCAAGCTATTTTTGACAGTTTTTGGGTCTATCCATTTGTCCTCCTCAAGGACCCTCGGGGTCCTTGGGGGGGAGGGGGATTCCTTGACGTTTTGGCACTAGGACCTTAGTAATAGGTTAGGGAAATTGTTTTAGGACTTTAATCTTCATGTTAATCCTATTTAGGCATCTAGTTTAAGTGTTAGGCTCTAGCTTAGGTCATTAGAAATTCTGAGGTGTTACATTATCTCCCCCTTGGGAACATTCGTCCCCGAATGATGATCTAAACACCAAACTAAGTTAGAAACTCTAGACTAGCATCCCATCATGCATAAAATATCCAAAAAAAAATGTGCAAAACTTGCAATTGCACTATGCACCTTATGGATAATTCAAAAGGACGAAACTTCAACTTTATTATAAGACATGGTCAATGCAACACAAGGAAGTAGGAACTACATCTACAACCCAATATGCACAAAACTCATCATTTCATATCATCTTAGGTGGAACTACCTTCTCCAACTCATAGCAAGCTCAACACAATAATATGGAGCCAATATGCCATTTCACCAAAAACATTACTAAGCATGTTCATCATAAACATAACTAAACATGTTCAACACAACACCTCATGAAGTAAAAAATGCAATCATCATACTAAGATGCAAATCAACGTGAGGAACATATAAATCATGAAAATTCAGTATATGCTAAACATGAATTCTCACAAGAACATGCACACATAAGGAAATCATAAAGAACATTTATAGCACATATGACTTCCAAAATACCAACTCAAGAAAACTACTTACCTCAAGTTTGGATTGGATTAGAAAGAAAAAGATGATGATAACGGGACTTCATATCGGCCTTGGCCTCCCATGTAGCACCCTCAACTAAGTGATTCCTCCATAAGACCTTAACAGAGGCTACTTCCTTATTTCTCAACATGTTCACTTGTCGGTCCAAAATCTCAACCGGGATCTCTTCATAAGAAAGGTACTCATCAACTCCTAGACCCTCTAAAGGAAGGATGGATACCGGATCATCAATGCACTTCTTGAGAATGGAAACATGAAACACCGGGTGAACCGGAGCCAATTCATTTGGCAAGTCTAATTCATATGCAACTTTCCCAACATGTTTAAAGATTTGGTATGGGCCCACATACTGGGGACTAAGCTTCCCTTTCTTACCAAACCTCATCACACCTTTCATAGGTGAGATTTTCAAGTAGACCCAATCACCAATCTCAAATGAAAGATCCTTCCTTCTAACATCGGCATAGGATTTTTGCCGACTCTGAGCCACCTTCAACCTCTCTCTAATGAGTTGAACTTTTTCAATGGCATCATAAACTAGTTCATGACCAATTAGACCAAACTCACCTACTTCAAACAAACCAACAGTAGATCTACTCCTCCTACCATATAGTGCTTCAAACAGAGCCATGACAATGCTTGAGTGGTAACTATTGTTGTAGATAATTCTATCAACGGTAGATGGTCATCCCAATTACCTTGGAAATCTATGACACACGCCCTCAACATGTCCTCTAAGGTTTGAATGGTGCGTTCAGCTTGACCATCCGTTTGAGGGTGAAAGTTCGTGCTAAGCTTGACCTTAGTACCAAACCCTTTTGGAATGCCTTCCAAAAATATGAAGTAAATTGAGTCTCCCGATCTGATATAATAGATAGAGGAACCCCATGCAACTTCACTATCTCCTTGATGTATAATTTGGCATAGTCTTTTGCCGAAAAAGAAACCTTAACGGGAATAAAGTGGGCTGATTTAGTCATCCTATCAACAATGACCCATATAGAATCATGTTGCCTTCGAGAACGAGGCAAACCCACCACAAAGTCCGTATTCACCTTCTTCCTCTTCCAAGTGGGAAAATTTATATCTTGCAACGAATCTCCTAGTTTTAGGTGTCCGGCCTTAACTTGTTGACAATTTGGACATTTGCCTACAAAACCCACTATATCCTTCTTCATTCCATTCCACCAATAGACTTCCCATAGGTCACGGTACATCTTGGTGGTTTCCGGATGAATAGAATACCGTGAACCATGAGCCTCTTCTAAAATTTGTTCTCTCAAGCCATCAACATCCGGAACACATAATATACCTTGGTACCTAAGAACCTCATCTGCCCCTTGGGAGAAAACCCCAACGGACTTGTTGAGAACCGGTTCTTTCAATTCCATCAAAATAAGATCAAGGTGTTGCTTAGACTTTACATCTACAACAAAGGACGATACAGAACTATGATGGACCATAACTCCACCCTTGACAGAATCCACTAGTTGGACATCAAACCGGGCCAACTTATGCACATCACGAACTAACTCCTTCTTCTCATTTTCTACGTGAGCCACACTACCCATGGACATTCGACTTAGGGCATCCACAACTACATTGGCTTTGCCGGGGTGGTAAAGGACACTCATATCATAATCCTTTAAAAGTTCTAACCACCTTCTTTGTCGGAGATTCAATTCTTGTTGGCTAAACACATATTGAAGACTCTTGTGGTTGGTGAAAATATCCACATGGACCTATCTAGGTAGTGCCTCCAAATTTCAAAGAAAACACCACCGCCAATAATTCGAAATCATGGGATGGATAGTTCTTTTCATGTACCTTAAGTTGCCTTGAATCATAGGCAATCACTCTTCCACGTTGCATAAGGACACATCCCAAACCCACTCGAGAGGCGTCACAATATACCATAAACCTATCGGTACCCTCTGGTAAGGTCAACACTGGAGTGGATGTAAGTCTATCCTTCAATTCTTCAAAGATTTTCACACAAGCCTCCGACCACACGAACTTAGCTTTTTTTTGAGTCAATGCCGTCAATGGAGAAGCAATAGAGGAGATACCCTCAACAAACCTCCTATAGTAACCGGCCAAACCCAAAAAGCTCATAATATCGATAGGAGTTTGAGGTTTAGGCAAACCCTTGACCGCATCCGTCTTCTTAGGATCTACCAGAATACTCATGCCCGACACAATATGACCAAGGAAGGAAACCGACCATAGCCAAAACTCGCACTTACTATACTTAGCATATAATTGATGGTCTTTAAGGACTTGCAATACTATATTCAAATGATCCTTATGTTCACCTTAACTCCTTGAATAGATCAAAATATCATCAATAAAGATGATCACGAACTAATCAAGATATTGCCTAAACACCCTATTCATTAGGTCCATGAATGCCGCCGGGCATTGGTCAACCTAAAAGATATAAACACAAATTCAAAGTGACCGTACCGGGTCCTAAAGGCCGTCTTTCGAATGTCAACCCCTCTTACCCTTAGTTGATAGTAACCCGAACGAAGATCTATCTTTGAGAAATAGTTAGCCCCTTGAAGTTGATCAAACAAATCGTCAATTCTAGGAAGAGGGTACTTATTCTTTATAGTGACCTTGTTTTATTGGCGGTAATCAATACACATCCTTAGGGACCCATCTTTCTTCTTCACAAACAATACCAGAGCACCCCATGGAGATATGCTAGGTTGAATAAAAACCTTGGCTAACAAGTCCTTGAGTTGCTCCTTCAACTCTTTCAATTCAGCCGAAGCCATTTTATAAGGAGGGATGGATATGGGTTGTGTATCTGGCAAAAGATCAATGCCAAAGTCTATTTCCCGTTCGGGAGGAATACCGGGCAAGTTATCGGGAAAGACTTCTAGAAAGTCACTCACCATGGGGACCGACTCTAAAGAAGGGACCTTGGACTCAACATCCACAACCCTAACAATATGATACATGCACCCTTTGGAGATCATTTTCCTAGCTTTTAGACATGAAACAAATGGACCTCTAGGAATAGAATTCCCCCATTTCCACTCTAAAATTGGATCTTTTGGAAATTGAAATTCGACCACCCGAGTCCTACAATCTATTGAAGCTTAACATGCATGCAAACAATCAATGCCCAAATTTACATCAAAATCAAGCATGTCTAATTCTACCAAATCAACCAAAGTGACTTTATGAGACAAAGAAATCGGACAACTCCTATATACTCTTTTAGCTGCAACTGAGTCACCAACCGGGGTAGAAACAGAAAAAGGCTCTAATAGGGTTTCAGAGTACATCAAATTTCATATCCATAAAGGGTGTAACAAAAGACAAAGTGGCTCTTGGGTCTAATAATGCATAAACATCAATGGAAAAGACTTGCAACATACCCGTTACAACATCCAGGGAACTCTCTTGGTCACCTCGGGATTGAAGAGCATAAAAGTGGTTCTTCTTAGGAGCATCAGAGTTGGAACCACTAGGAGGAGCTTGATTACCCTCTCTTCCCTTGGTCGTACGGGTTGGGTAATCTTTCAACTGATGCCCACCTTTTCCACACCCATACCGGCAAGACATTTACTATCATGCTTCTTACCGTACTTGGCACAAGTAGGCCTCACCATAGAAGATCCATCACTATTGCCTCCTTGAGGCTTAGGGTTAGACACCCTATATTTGTTGACCCTTGGACCACTAGAGGAGCCTTGATTCACTACAACAAATGTGATATTTAGCTACGGAATTATTAGGTACGATACTAAATTAGTTACTAATTATTCACATTTTGTGACAAAAATTATATTTCGTGTTTAAATGTATGAGCAAAATACTTTTAGTGACGAAACATACAATTTGGTAGCAAAGTTCTGTCCATTTAAGTTTCCCACCAAAAAAAAATTGGCGCCATTTATTAATTACTATTAGTGACGCATTTTAAGTTATCGACGACAACTTATTTTTTCACTAATAATGAATCCAATTTGTGACAAATTATTATTTGTCTTAGATGAGTTATAGTTTTGGACACGAATAAATTTTGTCACAAAAAATAAGTTATTGCAATAGCGACAAATTAGAATTTGTAGTCAAATGTTGTAAGCTTTAGCCACAAAATTTATATTTAATTGTTATCTAAATTTTTGTCACTAATAATATAATCAATTAGCGACAAACATTTTCTTGTCTCTAATCAACTTGTCACAAAATATGCAATATTTAAATAGCAAAAAATTAAATTTGCAGCTGAATAATTTAATTATTTTCTAATTTTATTTAGCTAAATATAAAATAATATTTGATTAGGCTTATTATTTACAATTGCAAGTAGCAACTGACGAATATTTCTTTAAAGCGTTCTCTATATGTAACAACAAAAGAAAACTATAGAATGATATAATGATAACGCCGAACTATACCTTAAGAAAATTCAGATGCTAACATAAAATCTAATGTGAGTGGGGATTGTGATATCACAGAGAGCAATTATACAAAAGGTAACATCGATGGTAAGTCTAATTTTAAAAAAAATAATTATATTTTTGGGATATTTAATTAACTATTTTCTATAATGACTAAAAATAAGTTTAATTGTGGAGGTCTCAAGAACCCCAACTATTTGATTTTAATAAAATTATGATGTTTGAATTTAGATGCATATCTAATAAATTAAGATGTATATTTAGATGTAGATGTATAAATCTAAGTATGCATCTCAAAATTGAGATGTTGTTTTAAAATTGGAATACTAAATAATTGTGATTATTATAAATATATTAATATGTAAAATTTATCTTTATTTAAAATAATAAAAAAAATTAATAATATGCGAAATTAATCTAATATTATATCAATAATATATATATATTTTAAAAGATTAATGGCAGTTAGTGGTGATGATGGTTAGTTGCGGTGGTTGTGGGTGTGGATACCCTATTTTGACCTAAGATATTTTAAATTAATTAATCAATTTTTTTTCTTTTAACTTAGTTAAGTTTCTTGAATTTCAAACAAAGTGAAATAACTATTTATAAATGTCAACAATTTTTAAAATTATTGTTGGTGCTATTTTGTTTTTTTTATTTAGCAAAATATCATAATATATTATTATATATTTTACATATAATTTTAAGTATTAGTTATTTCATTTTATTAATTTAAAAACTACTTTATTTATTAAAAAACAAGCATTTTAAATGAATATGTTTTTTATTTTGTCAAACTAAAGTCAACTGTGCTTTAATTATGATTAGGACTCCATAATTACTAATAATTACTTTATTTTGCTAAATCAAAAGGATTTCATTATTAAATTAATTAAATGATTATCTCAATTTTACTATAGGTTGCCTTTGTTTCATAAATATCTTTAATTATAAAATAGGGCAAATTACAGAAATCACATACTTTTAAGGTAAAATTACAATTTATTCCTTAAAAGTTTATAACTACAGAAATCCCTCAAACGGATACAATAATATAAGCTCTTATACATTAATCGTTAAGTAAGATACATTACATTTTATACATGATACACTAATCTGATGCACATTTTATGCATGATACACTAATCAGATGCGCGAGATACACTAATTTGATGCGCGAGATACACTAATCTGATGCGCGAAAATGAGAGATTTTAGAGATTTGTAAAACTTATAGGGGATAATGGTAATAAGTAAAATTAAAAGGTGGGATTTCTGTATTTTTTTCTTAAAATAAATATTGACTAAATTTGATTATTTAATCAATAATTTGTCACAACTCACAAGGCAACGCGAATCTGTTATGTTTGAAATAATCATGGCTGTAACTTAAAGATGATTGATTAATTTTTAAATTTAATTTGGGTCATTTTCACTCTTAAAGATCAACTTTTTATCTTAGCTCTTTTCCACGCTCAAGTTTAGTAATGACCCTAAGATGGACTGGTTTTGATAATTTGTCCCTTCTAAAAAAATTATCTAAAATGACCTTCGTAATGAGTGATCTTGATTTTTCAGCCCCGTTTAATATATTTTAAAAAAACATTTACTTTAGAAAATTCTAACTTTTACCAATAAGACAAATGTTCAAGATATTTTAAGACACTAAAACTTCTCAATTGACATGAAGTTCTCTATCAACGAAAAATAGAACTTAGATATGATATCAATTTCTAACTTTTTTTCCCGTAAGACATTCAATCAAGACATTTTAAAATATTAATTTGCTCAATTCAAACTTCGATTAAGGTAAATTTAATTTTTGATTTAAAAAATATTATTATACAACATATCAAATTAATTCAATATGATTCGATAATTTTAAATTTTATTGTGATATTTTGCAGTATGCATGAAACATTGACAACCATAATTGATTCAGCTTCGATTTATTTATAATCATATAGTAGAGAATTATGACATATACTTTTGAAAAAAAATACGTAATTTTTTTTTCTTCATATTAACACCTTACCATCTTACCTATGTAGAAATATATGTTAAAAAGAAATTACAGGCAACTTTTTTTGTTAATCAATCATTTTGGTATCTGTTTCAACATCAAAAAATTTGTAGTCAAAATTTAAATATCTTCACATTTAATTTTGTACTAACATTAGGTTGTATGATTTATGCTATAATTTTTTTATGTAACTATACATTTTGGTATATTTATAAATATCTAATACTAAAAAAATTTAAAATACACACACACACACATATATATATATATATATATATATATATATATATATATATCATAGTACTGCAAGCACACTATTAAATTTTTTGACTTAGATATCTAATGTATCATGTGCACCATAATGTTGTGAGTTAACTCATTTAATTTATATTCTAGAGATCTAGTTTGGTGCTACATGTCAGCTGATGTGGTACGCCAAATCAAATAAATAAGAAAATAAGATCACGTCACATATCAAAATGACATAGCATTAAACTTGATGACAATGAAAATATACAATCGTAATTGACATATTCCGACAATTAAATATCACTGTGTCATTTGAACCTGGCAAATCAAAAGCAATTTGTTCTCATCACAATTTTTCATCTTATAATTATAAATAGGAGGTCATAATTAAGAAAAGTCATTATAATTTCCAAAAAAAAAAAAACTCGTGGGTTAAAAATTACAAATTTTCTATAAGTTGCAAGCATTCAAACATTTGTGTACACATTATAAATACTTGACAATAATGGACAAGGATAAATTAAATATCAAAACGTTCCGGATCAAATTCACTTGTTTGTGAAAGAACTTGTTTAAGGTGGTCATCAAAGTACTTATGACAAATCAAATTCAAGTCAAAATATATCAAATCCAACATAAATTCAAGATCAAACTAAAAATGCTTGAAATTATTTTGAAAATGAAGAACTAGAAGATTTATACAAATTGCAACACTCATAATATTTTTCTACTCAAATTTTATTGTTTGTAGCCATAAGTTATGGGTAATATAATAAATTTAAAGTGTGAAAATAAAATGAAACCAACACATTTCCCTGCATGGCTACTATGTATCTTTATATTATGATAAATAATTAATTTTTTTCCCAACTTTTTCTTTTATATTTATAATTCCCTTTGTTTTAATTTATTTTCCATGCTACTATGTATCTTTATATTATGATAAATAATTAATTTTCTACCCAACTTTTTCTTTTATATTTATAATTCCCTTTGTTTTAATTTATTTTCCATACTCTTTTTTTCTAATTTATTTTAAAAATTAAATTCTCTTTCCTTATATTGGTAACTCTTTAATTCTAATTTTTCACATGACATATCTAAAATTAGAAGATTAAAAACTATTTTGACACATTCCACGTATTTTTAGTTTAAGATTACATAATTCAAAAATCTTATTTACTTTCTTAAATATTATGTCAAGTCAAAATCAAATAAAATAAAATTATTTTCTTAAATTTTATGTCAAATTAAAATCAGACAAAAGTATTTAACAAAATCACATGAAGAAATTAAAAGAGAGTATTCATTTCCAAATTTATAGGAAAAAAACACACGTAATACTCTCATTTCCTTTTCCTTATCCACAAATCTCTCTTTTAGTTATTAGCCACATCCACTCCTTATATCCCCACGTAATACTTCTCTCCCATTATCTTTTTTTTGTATTTTTTATTTTTATTGAATTTTGAGTGTTTTATCATTAGATGCATACTCCTTAAATAATATGAATATGCAACTCTCTCTTCCTTTCTGCTATACCTCACTTGAATTTTCAGTGGGTTTCTTAAATGCATTTTAATTTGTGTACTGTCTTCCTTCACTCTAGTGTTCTTTTTTGTAAAAAAATAATAGTATGATAATTTAAACTACGTTTGTTCTGTGTTAGAGACTTTTAGGGGTTTTAAAAAAAACATGATCTAATTTTTTCGACTGCTCTATATATTAAGTAAGTTTCTTTTTCTCGATTGCTGATTTTTTTTTTTTGTTTGCAGACAAAGCTCAACGTCTATATCTTTAGGAAAGAAGGAATGACAATTTTACCGTCTAATTTGAGTAAGTATCTTTTCTATTTATTTCTCATTCTAATATCAATTTTACAATTAAAATTTTGAAAATATATCATGTTTAAATCATAATTGCAGTGAGTTCATATTAAAATTATATTTTTTCTTTTTCACACAGGTGCGTACATCAATGGAAAAATTGAATGAAGAGTAAAGTTATTAGATAAGTTGGCTACATTAGCATATAAGGAGTATCATTTTTATTTTCTTATTGACGACTAACATTATGTACTTTCGTTAGGATCATATAATAATCTTTTAATGAGATTATTTCAATATTATTTTAGTTCTAAAATATTATATGATTATGAGTGACACTTTTTGTTATTATGTTAAATACTTTATTTTGTTATGTTGAGTTTATATTATTATATGATATCTGCTAAGTTTAAAAAATAAATTTAATATTTGTCATGATGTTAATTTAATAAATTTTCATGTTACATATCACAACATAGACTTTTTCTTGTAAAATTTTTATATTGATGAATTAATTAATCTTGTAAAATATGAGAAAATTTGCCACCATGTATAAATTATCAAATTAATCAAAAACTAGTGAATTATTACCATTTACAAATTTGAACGTCATCAAATGTTTGTTGTTTTAGTTGTTTTAATTGTATGATAATGGATGAATTTTATTATTATTTGAGATATTTTTATTATTTATTTTTAAAATTTTGTAATTCTAATTTTAAAAAATAATATCAATACGAATATGTCATCGAATATTTGTGCTCATCAAAAGATTATATCATCAAAGGTAACTTTTAGCAACAACTAAATCATACTTTTCAAGCCAAATATTTTTATCACAAATAAATTATTTCGTCATAAGTCGACTACATTAAGTGACAAAATATATTGTCACTAATCATGATAATTTATAGTGACAAGTATATCTTGTCGGTAAAAACGATGCTTTTAGTGACAAAATGATAGATTTAACTACGAAATTGTTAACCTTTTTATAATGATAAATTTGTTCCTAATTTATATATTTTAGGACGAAATATTTTTTTGTAAATAAAAAGCAATCATTAGTGAAAAAATTACATTTGTTCAACTACGAAATACATATAACTTTAGAGACAATTGATGTTGTGACTGATTGAAGTCAATAAATAGTGACGGTGTAATTTTGACGGTGCTCACATTAGGGTTTACCCGGGGCCCAACATCTCAGTTGTCTTGGGCCATTATAGCTTGGGCATGAATGGTCACGTCATAAGTTTGAGTCATCATGAGTTGAGTCAATGTTTGGTGAGCCACCCTTATTTCCACATTAGTCATAGCCCCTTCATCATTAGGAGCTTGAGGATCTTGAGGAGCTTGGGGAGGAACTCCCTCATTCACATTCTCCTCTTCCACCGTCCTTGCATTCGCCTTTCTTGTATTCATTGCCTATAATCACAAGAGAAGTGTTAAGAAAAAAGACTTCATAGAGTTAGGACTCCAAAGCAAGGCTATAGAGTAATGACAGAAGTGAAAGTTCCTAAACATCTTATATCCTCCCATTCATAAGTGTGGCGCGCTTCACACTCATGAACAAGACTCTACTAGACGTGGTATATGAGACATCAATCCTAAAAATCATCCCAAAACCTTATGCTCTGATACTAAGTTTGTCACGACCCAGGAATACCCCCTAGACGTAACACGGCGTACTTGACCCCGAAGGGGTCGCATACAAGCCCTTAGCATAATCATACACATAAAGTCATAAGAATGATGTGGAAATTTTAAAATTTTTACAATCAAAGTCAACTTCTATTGAATAAAAAAAATAAGAATCTAGAACTTGTCTCAATCACCATCTAGTACAATAGAGAGTACAAATAGGGTCAAAAGCCCTTTACATCAATATAGTCTCAAAAGAGGAGAGTACAACAAAAGCTAGAAAATGATAACATCTTGTCCTCGAACTTGAGCACTCACCAAGCCTAGGGAATAGTCAACCCAAGCTTCACTTGAATGAAGTAGTACGTCTCAATGATCAGAACCTACACTCATAGTAAATATAGAAGAAATGCGTTAGCACAAAAAGTACTAAGTATGGAAGCATGCATAAAGATCCTTGAAATATGATAAAAAGGACATTTTTGTTAAAAAGTATACATTTGTCAAGTTTGGAAATCAACATGCACTTTCAAGGTAAAACACAAGCCATAATCACATTTATGCTTATAACATAGAAAAATCATTACCTTAGCAACCCCTAAGGAACACTTGTGCAATGTATGGTTGGCATCCCATAATACCAACCATACTAAGTACTCCTTTGAAGATACCTTAGTCATACATCTCATATTTAGACCTCATCCTAATCAATAGTCATAAATAAGAAATAGTCATGTACATTAACTGAACATAAGGAAAGTCATTCATAGAAAATATCCATTCAACATACATGCATACATTCATGTCTCATCATAGCATAAAGAAACCATCCTACAATCCCTTTCAAAGTCTACTTGTGCAATGTAAAAGTGAAGTCTCATACCCCCACTCTTACTAAGTAAAACTCATCAAGAGGTCATAGTATAGTTTGTGTCATATTCATTATCTTGTCATGTAGGGAGGAATAGCCATAACCGACATAGACCATATGAGCGACATGGAATCCGGTGTCATGTAATTACCCCACACCGAAAGAAGGTGTCCTACTTGCCTAAGGTATAACTACACGTATTAGCGTTTAGGTGGATCCACTAGCTAAAGACCTATGTGGGCACTTAGTTATGGGATATGGAGATTGCTTCTAGAAACCCGACCTATTGTATTGACGGAGGAGTTTCCATCTCATGAGAATAATCTAGATGACCCGGTCGATTGTACTGACGGGAGGGCGTCTAGCTCATTTGCCATATCTACTTTGTGCTAAGCATTATTTCCCAAATTATAAATAGTTAATCTTGAATTGCATTTACATGTGTGAAGGAATATCTTACCCTTCATCCAATACAACTCATATAATAGCTCATAGATTCAATAGGTGAGGACTAACTTTCAACCTTAGAATAATCATTAATATGTGAGTGAACCTTTCACATTATTGTTTATACTGTTTCATGAGAATAGCCTTTCAATGAACACAACAACACTATCATCATCCTAGACAATTCATACATAATCAAGTGTAAGGGTAAGGGAAGAATGACCTTTCAACAATACCTCAATTTACGCAATAGTCATAGGATCTTCACTTTCTAAGTGAATCATGAGTCCATACACAACATTCATCAACACGTACAAACCCTAATAATTTACCCCCTCAAGGGTCATGAATCATGTCTCAAAATTTAACCTATAAGTACTAGACTATGAATGAATAAAATAAGATTCAATAATTACAATACTATAGAAACAATTCATAGTATTCAACTTGCATCAATACATCCATCACAATTCATGATATTGGGGACATGGGGGATTTCACGGGTTTATGGGGAGTTTCACTATAAAAATCATCATTAAACAAAAAATCAACCATAATATAAGACAATTGACCCATTGAAATCATTTTTCGGAAAAACCCATGGCTAGAATGAAAACCCTAGTTTTTTGAAGAATTTATCAATTCGAAATTAAAGAGTTGAAGGTCTTCATGGAGAAAAGTGTTCCATGAATCAAGACTCCCACACCTTGATTGATTTTTTCCTCACGAAATTGAAGTGAAAAGCTTGGAACTTGAACCCTAAGCTTGACCTTGGTCTTGTTATTCAATGGAGTCTTAGTGAGAGAATATTTTGAGGGGGAAGTTGGTTATGTTTGAGTCTTGAGAGTTATGAGGGGTTAAAGAGTGGTTAATAGTTAAAAAGTACTTATATATGTTTAAGTAACTAATATAAGTCATTCCTAACCTTTAATAATTAATATAGAACTTACCTAATTTAATTCAACCTTGGCCGAGATTTTGGGCAGATTCACAGACCCCATCCACGACCCCCCACCCAATGGGTGTGGATGGACCCACAGACTGTACTGGTCACTCGTGGATTGGGTCTAGGGCTAGTCATCTTGGCCATGCTTCAGGCCTTACTCACGAGACCTCACCCACGGGGTGTAAGTGGGTCTACGACCCGTACTGCATGGGAGTGGAAAGTGACTGCGACTTGGTCATTTGGGTGAAGTTTGGGGAAGACTAAGTCTTGACTCACAACCCCCCACCTACGGGGCGTGAGTCCACCCACATGGCGTGGGTGCCCCTCTCGTGGACCAAGTTGTTTTTGACAGCTTTTGGGTCTATCCATTGGTATTCCTCAAGGACCCTCGGGGGGTTTTTGGGGGACATGCCTTGACGTTTAGGCACTAGGACCTCAGTAGTAGGTTAGGGAAATTGTTTTAGGACCTTAATCTTCATGTTTATTCTATTTAGGCTTCTAGTTAACGTGTTAGGCTCTTGCTTAGGTTATTAGAAATTACGGGGTAGTACAGTCAGATACCCCAAATAGAAACTTACTCATTTGTGCCCTTGGATCGGCAAACATATGTGGAGCATACCTTGAGATTTCGGTGAACTTAAGTCCATACTCTTGGACTGACATAGTACCTTGCCTCAAATTCATAAATTCCTAAGCTTTAGCCTCTCTTAACTCCCTTGGGAAGAACCTGTCCAGAAAAGATCCAGTAAAATACTCTGAAGTCATCGAAACTACATCCGTACCCCAATTTTCTTTCCACTGGGTAAACCAAATGTGAGCTACATCCTTAAGCTGGTAGGATGCCAACTGTACCCAATCATTTCCAGTTACTTGTATCACTCCAAAGATTTTCTTAACCTCATTGATGAAATTCTGTGGGTCCTCACCAATTTGCGACACTAGAAACTCAGGCGAATTCAGCCTAACAAAATCTCAAACTCTAGTTGCCACTGATCCACCATTTCTATCAGTAGAAACTGGAACCTGCCGATTGTTCTGATTAGTCATACTCTGAGCCAAAAGTTGGATAACATTCTGAAACTCTGCATTCGAAACCTCATGGTCTGGGACAGGAGGGACTGCGTTAGCATTGCATGCATTAAAATTCCTTGGGTAAGCTCTATGAGGAGATATGATTTGAAATGCATAAAGATCGATTAGAACGGAGATCATATCCACACACAATAAGAATAGCAAGAAAGTGAAGTTTTTGTGAAAACACTTCGTAGCTTCCCTCTCTTTAGATGTGGTGCACTTCACACCCATGAAAGAGACTCTACTTAGTGCGGCTTTTTAGACATCCTAGGATTCTTAAACCTAATGCTCTGATACCAACTGTGTCATGCCCCGAGGCTACCCCTGGACTTAAACACGGGACCTAGGATCACGAGTGACCCTAAGTTAACCCTGAGCTGGCATATCATAAGCATACTAAAAGATTACTGAATAAATATACTATGCGGAAGCTTAAACAATGATAACTAAAATTAGGGAATACCCAATACTGATCTAATATATAAAAGACTATGAGTTTAATAACAACTGGAGGATCAAACTCAAAACTAAAACTTAATCTAGTATTATGTCTAAAAAAGCCTCTAACTAACTAAAGTTCTTGGGACATGCCCCCAGATAACTCTAGCAAAACTGAAAACTGAATAAAAAGACTAAAGTGTAAAGCATGTCTATTGTCCTCGAAGTGTGAGGACTCACCACGAAAGCTGCTGAGCTGGAGATCGGGAATCGATCTATGCGTGATCTGGATGCTAAGTACCTGAACCTACATCATGAAAGGATGTAGCGCAGAGTATGCGTTAGTACTTGGAATGTACTGAGCATGTAGGATATATAGTATAGCTGAATAAAATACATAACTGAACAAATCAAACTGAGAAATAACATAATCTGAACTAAATGTAAATGTTGAAATATACTGAAGGTTGAGCTAAATGCAATGACCAAGTAATAATCCTGAACATGAAATACTTAGACTTAATGCTGAAATATAACTGAAGACCTGGTCAAATGCACTGAAGTCTAGCTGTGGGATCTATTATTAACCAACATAAAACCACGTGAGCTAAACGTGGAGTCTGATGTATACGCCCCATCGAGAGGACCAAATATACCTTGCCAGGGGTATAAAGGCATGACTGTTCGATGTATACACCCCATCAATAGGACCCAATATACCTTGCCAGGGGTATAACGACATGAATAGCGTGATCACTACAGCTGATGCCCAACAGAGGGGACTAATAAGCCTACGGTGGCACGTAGTTCTGATTCCTAGTCCAACTCGATCTAAGCCTACTCCACACTGGAATGTGTATGACACAACAAAACTGAAATACTAGACAACTCAATGTTCTGACATGAAAATCTGAGAATGTAACATTTAAATACTGAGAATGATACAATTTTAACTAGAGCATGTATATCTATTTAAATTGACCTAGCAAGTGTATTTCATGAACTAAAAGAATCTACACAACTAGGGTTCTTAGTTTCATGCAAGGAACTAAGCAACAATGTTACGAAAATATGATAATCTGATTAAGGACACTATAACAGCTAAATCGCAACAATTTTTTAAAGTTCTAGAAAACTTAGGTCTAAACAAGATAAAGGGAATCAAGAATCTGACTGAATTCTAGGGACCTAATGGGTGAAAAGGGCCCACTAGTGAAATCCCACATACTTGGTGACGAAATCTATGGAGAAATCCTTCGATTTCGGGGTTGAAACATTGGATAACACTGCTACTTGTTCTTGGCAGTTTTGGTCGACTTTTTCTCTTCTTTTTTGCTCAAAGTTTGGATGATTTTAGGTGAATGAGGTTTGACTAAGTTATTAGGCTTAGACTGAGTAAAACGACGTAGTTTAGGCATAAAACAATGAAGTTTAAGTGCCCAACGCATGGGAAAATGACCTAAATGACCCAAACTTAAAATCTACAGAAGGCCACCCATGGAAAGACCTACTGGCAGTAGGTCAACCTACCAACCGTAGGTGGGATCGCCGGTCAAGTCTGCCCTACAGGGCTTCACTAAAACAAACATAACTTTTTACTCGGAGATGGGATTTTAGTAAACTTGGTGGTGTTGGAAAGAGGATTCAATTATCTATCGTTTGGTATGTCATGGGCCACCTAATTCCTTTTGTGCTAAGGGTTATGACCATTTGAAGTTGACCCAATAGCAATTTCCCTCTAACTGGCTGCTGACCCTCACCTATGGTCCGTAGGTCCAATCATGGACCGTACTGGTCGACTGTGGGTCAGATCAAAGACCATAAATATTTAGTCCTCAACGATGGACCCTATTTACGGACTGTGTGTCAGACCATGGACCATTGGTGGCTTCTGTGGTTCTTGCACCAGGTTTGGAAAGCTATAAAAAAATTTATTTTCTCAAATCTGAGGTGTTACATATGTAAAGGTAAATACTTCAGTGTGAGAATGATATTGGATATCAATTAAGATCACTAAAAACTTCTAGCACAAAGTTGAGTTGAAAGTTTCTTACCGATTAAGTTTTGATGCAAGAAAAAATGACCATTTTTTATGTTTTTCCGTTGGCTAATTCATCACAACATTGTACCAGGCAAAACCTTACATCATTCTCTTCTCTCTCAAACACTAAGGCAAAACTCTAAGGAAAAATCAAAGTAGAAGACTCTATTCAAGATTCTTCCATCTTTTTCAAGATTCTTCTTCAAGGTAAGTTCTTCTCCAAGAATTACTTCTTCCCAACTAAAATTCCTCCATACAACTATGAATAACTAATGAAAATCATAATTCTTTGCCATAGAGATTTCAAGAAACTAATTCAAGAATCTCAAGAAATGTTTTCTTGATTGTTTACCTTCAAGCTAGTGTTTCAAGGCTTCTAATCAAGTTCTTCTTCAAGATTATTCAAGAACCTTGTTCTTCCATGTATGTAAGTCTATCATAGTTTTGGACTAGTTTGTCGTCACGCCCTACATCTACTCTCAAATCAGTAAAAGAGAAATCTAGGATTCTACCCCTAGATTTGGGTATTCTTGAGATGAGTTGATTTTGAGTTCCTTTTTCTTTTTTAAATTCTATTCCTAATTATTGAATTTGCTATATGTTATGCATTAAGATTCTTGCTTTGATTTGTTCATGTCTATATTTCAACATGAACCCTATGAATTGAGTATTCTTGAGATGAGTAGTGTCCTTGAGTTCTTCCGTTCTTGAGTTTTGAGATTCCATACTGCTATTAAGACCCCTGAGTTGAGTCGTTCACATCCATAATTCCACATGAACCCTATGAATTGAGTTACAAATTTTGAGACGCTTTTAAAGCCAACACTTGAGTTTTTAAACTAAAGTTTTTGAGAAAATAAAGATGAGTTTTGATAAAGAGTTTCTAAAACATGACTAGTATGACAATCGAGTATACCATCAATGTATGAACACTATGGTATCTAGATATAACATCAACATTTATGCAGTTTGACTTCTCAAGTCATCAATGATCATATTAAAATATGATTTTGATATGTTTTTGAGAAAGAGTTTTTCAGTATGAATTGAGTAAGAGTATAAGGGGACTATGTATTCCCAGAGGTATCAAATTTTACATTGATAAAAGAGAAACTGAGATTTCTAAATGAGTTATGAGTTCAAAAGATATTTTAAGAGCATTTACCTCTTTTAAGAGGGTAGTTTGAGAAATTATCTCAAACTAGAGGAAGAGTTATGATTTTAAATATATGAGCATAAGTATATATTATCAGGACTAGTATTGAGCACCGATATGGGGACGAGTTCAGACAATTCAAAGCCCACATAAACCATGTATGCCAACATGGGTAAATGTTCTTACTTTTTAGATGATTCCTTATTGCTTTTAAGCATAGCTTAGTGGATCCACTTAGTTGAGGATGTTTTATACCCCGGCAAGGTATAGAACAGTTCTGGCAGCGTGGGGTAGACATTGTATCATCACGTAGCTCATAGTGATTGTTGTCGGTTAGAGAATCTCCCAATAGAGTTAAAGTGTGTTTTTATATATGACTTATTATGTCGAGTTCAGAGGTGAGAATTTTTTTTTTAAAGCTTCAAATGATTTAACTCCTTCATTTCTTTACATTCAGCTTGAGTACATTATTATCTATTCCAGTTATTTCTTTCAGTTGTTTGTTATTCAACTATATTACATACTCATACAATCAATGTACTGATGTCATTCGATCTGCATATTTTAATGATACAGATACAAGTTATTAGGATCCTCAACAAAAGCCTATTGAGATCATTTCAGCCGCTCGTCTTTTTATAAGTGAGCCCTCCTTGCTTTTGGAGTACTCTAGTTTTGTGAGTTATTAGAAATAGTTTTTGAGGAGGTTTGGGTCTTCTTCCGAAACCCATCTCTGTACAGTAGAGGCTTCATAGATAGACAATTTGAAGAGTCTTTCAATTTCAGATATTTTATTTAAAACTTATGTTTTATACTCAGTATATGCAGTGAAGTTTTGAGATTTAGTAAACTATTTTTAAATGTTTATTTCAATTGATGCTTATGTATGCTTGAGTTAGTCTTTCGCTTTTAGTCAGCCAGGATGAGCGTTCACATCGGGACCAACAATGGTTCTCGAGTGTCGGCCACGTCCAAGGTGTAGGCTTGAGTCATGACATAAGTCAAGACTAGTTGTACAGGGGTACAATCAAGAAGATGGAATTGATTATGATGAAACGTTGACAACAGTCTCAAGAATGGAAGCAATCAGAATACTAATTGCGTTTTATACATACATGGAGTTCAAACTATTTCAGATGGACGTCAAGAGCGCCTTTATCAATGGTTACCTAAAGGAGGAAGTGTATGTCAAGCACCCACTAGGGTTCAAAGATGTTGACTTTCCCAATCATGTGGTGAAGTTGGACAAGGCCTTGTATGGACTGAAGCAGGCTCCCAGAGCTTGGTATGAACGACTGTCAAAGTTTTTTCTCAAGAATGACTTCAAAAGAGGAAAAATTGACAACACTATATTCTTGAAATCAAGATGAAAGGAGATCCTTATAGTGAAAGTATATGTGGATGACATAATCTTTGGAGCCACCTCAGACACACTTTGCAAAGAGTTTGCATCACTGATGGGAAGTGAGTTTTAGATGACTATGATGGGGGAACTCACTTTCTTCCTAGGATTGCAGATCAGGCAGTCTACTCAGGGCACTTCAATCGATCAAGAAAAATATATCAAAGAGCTCATCAAGAAGTTCAGCATGTAGGAGGCCAAGATTATTGATACACCCATGTGTACAAGTACCAAAATCGACATTGATTAATCTGGCATAAATTTGAATGAGACTATGTATAGGGGAATCATTAGATCTCTTCTCTATCTAACAGCAAGCAGGCCAGATATTATCTTTAGCGTAGGGATATGTTAGAGGTTTCAGGTAGCTCCGAAGGAATCTCACCTGAAGGCAGCAAAAAGAATTCTAATATATTTAAAGGGTTCTCTGGACCTGGTCCTATTCTACCCTTCTGGGGATTCTTTCGACCTAATTGGATTTTCTAATGCTGACTATTCAGGTTTTTTGAGTGAAAGGAAGATCACCTCAGGAATGTCTCACTTTCTAGGATCATCACTGATTTCATGGGAAATGAAGAAGAAAACTCAATAGTTTTGTCTACGACTGAAACTGAGTTTATAGTTCCTGCTTCGTGTTGTGCTCAACTCTTGTGGATCAAACAACAACTTGAAGATTTTGGTGCCCTTACTGATGCAACTCCTATTATGTGTGATAACACCAGTGCAATGAACATGGAAAAAAATAAAGTTCAACATAAGAAGACGAAGCACATTGATGCGAGACATGACTTTCTTCGAGACAATGTCGAGAAAGGGAATGTGGTCATGAGGTTTTGTAACACTGAGGATCAAATAGCCGACATTTTCACCAAGGCACTGAACAAAGATTCTTTCCTGAAGAATAGGTTGAAACTTGGGATGCACAAGCTAAATTAATTCTCTATGCAACCCTACAAGTGAACCTCTCATTGGCTAAGTTTAGGGAGGAAGGTATATATGCTTGTTGTTTTAACTTGTTGTATGAAGAATTCACAACTTGTACCTAAATACAGGTATACACTCATAGAACTCTTGCTCAAGCGAAGATTTAGTCATATTGTTCAGGGCAATTCATATGGAAAAGGATCAGGTCCTTCATTAAGGTCAATATCACTTGACTATGTTGAGTTATTACCTAACGATCAAATTGCCACGTGTTAATGCCTAGTTTCTTATGTCAGGTACATGTGTCTTTTGATCTTTAAAACCAAGAGTCATTACTGTTCGGGGACCCGATACAAATATTATATAAGTCCTCAAATTTCTTTTTCTCTTTATAATCTTCTCTGTTTTTTTTAAATATTTCCCTTCCTTCTTCATGCTAAATTGCTTTTTCTCAGTTATCAAATATGTCTAATAACTCATCCTCTTCCAAAAATCCCATTCCCTTCAAAGTTGAAAACCCTAACTCATTCTAGTTTTCAACTCCTCAAGTGGAATTTCTTCCTTCTACTCCTGTGTGCAGGGTAGGCAAAATGGGGGAGTTTGAAACTCCTCAGACTGAAGTAGTTACTCCATCTTCAGTAAATCCCGATGAGGTCATGCCTTGTTTACCAACCCTTGTTTTATCCTTACTAAAAGGCTAAAATTTGGAAGCCCAATCTGTAATTAAGCATGTTGGTGCACCTTGTGATGATCCTGACATCACTTCTCAACCAGGGGCTGTGTCATCTATGATGTCTGAGCGGTTTTTTGAAAGGGACCTGCCTAAAGGGAAAGGTATGTAATCAAATATTTTGGCTGCTGGGGAAGAATGGGTGGTGCAAAGTCAGGCTACTCTAAAGGGAGACATTCAATTCTATGAGGCTAAGTACAAATCGCCATATCCTGAAACTTCTAAGAGCAAGCCTGTTTTTACAACACCCCTAGGGACTCAATGGTCAGTGATTCATTCCATGAGGATGGGGAGGAGAAAAGATAACCTCACCTTGTTTGGAAGCGAAGAGGAATATGGGGAGAAAATGTTATTGTAGATCTTCCTGAAGAAAGCAACGAATTAGGTACTGTCAAAGAAGTGGTAAAGCACAATGAAACAAAAGAGGTTGAAAGAAAAACAAGAGAGAAAGTAAAGGTAAAAATGGTCGGGCCCTCATCAAAATTAAACAGGAAATATGTAATGTGAAGAGTTCAACAAAAACTTATGGGGGATGCTATGGTAGCCAACAAGACTCAAATTACTCGAAATCCCTAGCAGCGAAATGTGGTTGAGCCTGAAGAAGTTCTAAATTTGGATACTCAGACTACAGAGTTGAGGGAGACTATATTTGAGGATATTTTAAGGGATGTGGAAAAGAGAAGAAGAGAATCAAAGGAACAGAGTGTGAAAGATCCAAAGGTTACCAAGGGCAACATAAAATCACCAGTAAAAAGGGCCACGGGGAAAATGAAGATAGACTCCAAGCCCAAAGCGGTTAAAGGACCAGGTTCTTCTCCATAAGGAAAGAAGGGAGACAAGGAATTGACCAGAGAGGAATGAATTGAAGAATTTAAGAAACAAAATGTGCTAAATGTAGAGTGTTTGATCCTGTCATTCTTACTGTACGAGGGATGTGCAACCTGGTAGACAGTGTTGCCTTGTAGGATTGGGAGCATCTCTTTGAAATTTCAGTGCCGGTCCTCTACGAACCCGAGGTATGGGAATTCTACTACCAGATGGTCCTACTTAAGGATGGATGAATAAGTTCCAAAGTTCATGACATTGAGATTAATCTAAACGAAAAGATCATAGGGATTATCTTAGATGTACCATACTAGGGGATCATGTCCGTGGTAGGCTGCAGGACTACTATGGACTATGTTCAACATGCTTCCAAGTATGAGACCATGAAGTGTGCTGGAGTTCTAGAGAAATTTCTCAAGGGGGAGAATCATTTGTACTTTGAGTTTGGGAACAAGGTATTGCTGCCTCGATCAGAGAAACAAATAGTTGCTTCCTCTGTAGATCTCTTCCTCATGTAACAGTTGGAAATGTTCGAGGCCATAAATCTTCATAGTATCATGCTTGAGCATCTGCATAGAATCATGACAGTGAAAAATGGTAAGCATGGGATAGCCTATGGGCATTTGCTAAACCGGGTGTTCGATCACGTTAGTGTGCCTTCGGGAAAGGGAGGAGTACCTGGTACTATCAGACAAAACTTCTCAATGGTCACCGTCATCGAATGTGAATGTGTAGAGGGCAAGACCAAAGCTAAGTCCCAGGTTTCAAACTTCTTGAAATATAAGAAGCTCTCAAACGGGAAATAGAGGATTTCGTAGTCATATTGGGTGACAAAGAGGTCGAAATTGCATGACTAAAAGCCTTACTTCAATAGACTCAGTCTCAAGGACCTGGTACCATTACGAATGACAGAGAAGAAGCCACTAGGCTGAGAGATGACAATGCTAGGCTAATCGAGTCAAATGCCTCTTTTAACAAAGACATGGAGTCTCTCACCAAATAGCTCCTTTAGGATCATGCTGATGCGAATAGGCACATGAACATTCTACAAGAGTCCTTTGCCCCTCATCCCCCTCCATCCTAAAGCGTCCTTCCTTTTGTCCCTTTGTTGTTGATTCCTGTTGAACTCAAAGTGGCAGTCTGCCTGTTTTGTCGTCTTTAAAAGTTAGTATTGTGGTAGTTTGATTTCTGCTAACGCATTGCCCTGTTTTTATTGTGATTTTGTCTTCCATACTTAGCTAGTTTGCTTATGTGCTGTGTTGCTTATGGATCTGAATTTTGTACTGTCTTGCTTCATACTTGTGTATGTTTACTGCCTCTCTTTTCAATGATGTCAAAAGGGGGGATGTTTGTTGTGTGTTGTCATTACTGCTTGTTGTTGTCTTACAGACAATGGGAATGGTGAATGAAAAAATGGGGAAATCTGAATGTAGTATTATTGCTTGTTGTTCCTTTGCAGACAGGGAAACGGTGACAGGGGAGTCATTTTGTTTTTGAATGAATATTCTATGTATCATATGCTTGTTTGTCATCATTAACAAGGGGGAAAATGTTGGATTACATGTGTTTTGATGATACTCACAAACACAGGAACCGGGTTTCTATGAGAGTGCTCTCGTCCAAGTCTGTACTGATGTACAACTCTAAAGCTATCGTATCAGGTAAGTTGGTGAGAATGGAAGTGTACTACACCAATGGGAGTGGACAAGGTTGTGTTGTTTAGTTTTCAATAACTTTGTTGGTGATTGTAATATGCAAGACAACTAACAAACATATTCATTCATCAAAAAGTGAGCAAAATAACTTTTTGAGAACTCAAGCACAAAGGAACACACATGGCAAGGGACCTGATAGGTAAATCAAAAGCCTTCTTGAAGTGTAGTTTTTTAGAGTGCTTGTACTGTGCTAAAATTGTAGGATTCGTTTCACTTGTGAAAAGAAACATATCTAAGTCTTTATGTGTACTATTGTAGGAACATTGTTAGAGTTAACTTTGTGTCTTACGGTTTGAAGTCTATGTTAATTAAGAAGTAGTTAGTATAGTGGGAAATGGCTGCATTGTTTTGTCTTAGTAAGTAATATGGTTATTGCTTAGTGTGAGATTAGGAGATTAATCTCATTGTTGTATTTGGAGTCTTTTTCATTATTGGCTTGTGTTAGTGGAAGAAGTAGAAAATCCTATGTGACAGGTCGTGGTTTTACTCCCTTGAGTAAGAAGGTTTCCACGTAAAATCTCTTGTTCTTATTATTGTTTGTTTATTTCTTTCACTGTCTATCTATACGATTGACCTAGTACTACTGCACATTAGTGGACGCACTTGGTTCTTCACCACCAAACCTGTAAGATCCACTTGTTCAAATAATAAAGTTTCTCCTACTACTTTGTTGTTACATCTGGTACTACGGATAACTCTATTAGTTTTAGTAATTCTCTCATGTCTTGTATGTATCATGACAATAATATTGATCACTTATGGCACATTAGACTAGCACATGTACCTTTTGTGAAAATGAAAAATATTTTTTTCATCCCAATAGCCTTCTCATCCATATAGCCTTTCATGAGTACTGTCTGCCCAATGGCCAAATAGACTAGCCTTTCGTTACCAGCGAAAACCACTATTTTCAGTACAAAGCATTTTGATCTACTACATATGGACTTTTGGGGTCCCTATCATGTTTCAACTCATGACAACAACAAATATTTTCTTACCATTGTTGATGAATTTAGTATATCAACATGGACTCAACTTCTCAATAGCAAACACAACACTTTTCATACCATAATATCCTTCATAACTCTTGTTGAAAATCAATTCAACATCACTTTCACATCGGTTAGAACTGACAATGGCACAAAATTCATCAACAATGAAAGAAAAATGTACCTTCAAACCAAGGGAATAATACATCAAAAATTTGTCCCTACAACCACAACAAAATAGTGTTGTTTAAAGGAAACACAAACACTTTCTTGATGTTCCAAGATCCCTTCAGTATCAACCAAAACTTCCCATCAAATATTAGGGAGAATGTATTTTAACAGCGTAGTTCATCAACAACGCAATTTGAAGCATTGTACTAATCCTAGCTAAAATCGTTTAAATGCCTATGTTTTTGTACCTTGAATACCCCTAAAGACAAATTTGACCAAAGACCCACACACCTCACATTTTCATTGGTTATCCCTTCAACATAAAAAGGTCACACGGTTTTAGATTTTAGCACTAAGAGAATACATGTTTCTAGAGGTTTGTCCTTTTAATGAGAATTTATTTTCCTTTTACTCTTTGTGATTCTGAATCTGATCCTAGTTTTGCCATAGTTTTAAAAATGCTAACTTCTACTTCAAAATCATTGAACTCAACTTATAACGTTTTCAAAGATAGTTATGTATTGGATGATGAATCACCTAAAATATAAGTAATGTCTCTTCATTTAAAACTGCATCTTCTCATGATGCTGAACTTGCATCACCACCTATCTCTCCAACTACTAGCTCTTCTTTACCCCTGCCACTTACCACCTAGTGTCTCAAGATGACACAATACCAGAAACCACCACTCGCAGAAGTCAGGTACCAAACGTTTGAAGATCTAGCAGAACACACAACATCTCTGCCTATTTGAAAGAATATAATTACACCAGCCTTCTTCACAGCATCACACTCCATCCTCACTTATTATTATTTCCTGAGAACTATTTCTCATTTTCAAGTTTCAATCAAGATAACCAAAAGCTAGTTAGAAATGTTATAAATGATAGGGAACCAAATTCATATGAGGATGCAGTTCTTGATCCTACATGGAAAACAATAATGACATCTGAGTTTGAGGCCTTATATGCTAATTATAACACTTGGGATCTTGTTCGGCTACCAGTGGGGAAGAAAGAAATAGGTTGTAGGTGGGTCAACAAGATCAAACACAAAGAAGATGGTACAATAGAGAGATATAAAACCAGGCTTGTTGTGAAGTAATATACCTAACAAGTTGGCGTTGACTACAATGGGACTTTCTCTCCAATGGTTAAAATGACCACCGTCAGGACATTGATTAGTATAGCTTGGAAGAAGGTATGGGAAATGTACCAATTGGATGTGAACAATGCTTTCCTCTATGGATACTTTCATGAGGAAGTCTACATGCTCACACCTCCAATTCCTTTTGGCACAGGACACATGATTGGCTTGTAAACTCAAAAAATCCTTATATGGATTAAAACAAGCAAGTAGACAGTGTTATAAAAAATTGTCTCAAGTGCTCTGTTCTAGATGCTACACTTATTCAAACACAGATTACTCCTTATTTTATTGAAAAGTTGGTTCCTCACTAGTGTTTGTTGTTGTTTATGTTGATGATGTAATCCTTATAGGTACTGATGTCAATGAGATCACCTCTTTGAAGAGGTTTCTTCTTAATGAAAATCAAAGACTTAGGCAGGCTTTGATATTTTTTGGAGTTGGAAATACTCTACAAAGACATTGGAGTTCTAATATCTTGAAGAAAATTCACCATAGATTTGTTGCAAGAATTTGACTATTCAGATTGAAAACTAGCTATGTCCCCTCTTGAATCTACAATTCAACTCAATGCTAATGAGGGCACCTTACTAAAAAATCCCACATATTACAGGAAATTGGTATGAAAAACTGAACTTCCTAACTACTACAAGAGTAGATATAACTTTCAGTGTCCAACACCTTATCCAGTTCCTTCAGTCTCCTAGAGAACCACACCTTAAGGCTGCCTATCATGCATTGATATACCTTAAAAGTGATCCTTGCTTGGGAATATTTTTATCCAACCATACAAAATGTGTCATCACTACATACTGTGATTCAAATTGGGCTACATACCCTGACTCTAGAAGATCAGTCAGTGGTGTGTTAATGGGAGATAGCCCCATCAGCTGGAACAACAAAAAGAAGACCATTGTTTCATAATCCTCCTCGTTTGATTTGGATTGATGAAAGAAATTCGAGGCAAATGAAATTGCCAAATCCAATTTTGACCGATAACATCTTCATTCTTTAAGAGAAGGATTTTTGTATGGACTTTAGAAATTATGGCCGAACCCCGGTATCGAGTTTCCTACATATCTTAGGCTATATGAGATTTTAGGCCACTTGTAGTTCGATACACTTGATTTAACGCACGATTCTGAAAGAGTTTAAAATCTTTTCCGATATCAAATTATGAAGAAACCGGAATGCTCATGATTAAGATTTAAGAGAAAATGTCTAAATACAATCGAGTTTTAAACATTGATCTCACCTACATATCCCTAAACTTGGGGAATCAGGATGTTTATAGGTCAACTCAATCGGTTGAAATGGAAATCTATTATACAAGATAACCTTTGAATCTGGAAGAGTGACAAATAAGTCAACTATGATAAAGAGGCTTGAAACCTCTTAGCCATGAATGTGGTGCACTTCACATCCATAATTAAGAACTTACACGAATATAATTTTCAAAGCTCTTAGTGTATTGTCACTCAGATATGAGAGATGTTTCCGATGAAAGTCATGATCTTTTGGAGGTTAAACTAAAATCGATAAACCCAAAGAAATACCTGCATTCCTTCTGATAGGGGTGTTGTTTGATTATGGTGAAAGTCATTGCTCAGCTCGTGTCTACAGATTTTGACACTCTCTTTGGACTATATCCCAGTTCGCTGCTAAGAAAAAGTTCCACGTTGTGCTGCATCCTTTTTAATGTCATCCACACATGTGGTTTATTTGAGAATTTATCCTCATGGATTCTATCGATAAAGACTGAGATAAAACTCATTAGTATAAAATATAATTCAAATAGAGAGATAGTGTCTTTTACCATGTTGGCACTTAGCTGCTCTATTAGAATACTTGACGTCAGTTTCTCTTGATTTGATGTAGAGCAAATAAATCTTATATCTCATGCTGCAATATAAATTTTCAATGCCTTCCTCTTTCGATTTTGACGTGATAAGAAATGAGTTCATGTAATATATTGACGGCTCCTTGGTGATGTTATGACAATGATCCATTGGTAGGATAATCATGATGAAGATCCATTGGTAGGATGATGATGATGAAGATCTAGCGGTAGGATGATGTCGATTCATTGATTGGATGATATTGATCCATTGGTAGGATAATGATGATGATCCATTGGCAGGATAATGATGATGATCCATTGGTAGGATAGTGCTAATGAAGATTCATTGGTAGGATGATGATGATGATGATGATGAAGATCTGTCGGTAGGATGATGTTGATCCATTGGTAGGATGATGTTGATCCATTTGTGGGATAATGATGATTCATTGATAGGATAATGACAATAACAAACTAAATGAAAAACAACTGATACTTGAAGGTTGTGTAAACATCAGAAGGCAGATTTAAATGAGGAAAATAATGAGATAAACTTAAATAGTGAAACCCAGAATCAACAGAACTAAAGCTAAAATGGCAAACTTTAAGCTCAATATTGAAACTAGATCATGAAGTCGCATAAGAAATATAAGTGTAGTATATTAAAGCTACCAAAACTCAACGATAATCAACAATACATGACCACATGGTAACAACCTCACAATACTGGAAACACCATGTCAAAATAGAGAAGCTGAAGAGAAGGCCCTAACGGAAAGAGATTACCTCTTTGTGAGCAGCAAGCCTGGAATGAAAGAGCTTTACCACGACCTCTCTACTACACAAATTCAAACACGAATAACAAACCAAGAAAACTTGAGCAAAATCTAACAGTGAGCTTCTCAGAATTTAGAATCAGAGATCTATTATTGAAAATATAAAACCCTTAACCGTAGAATGATTATCGCGAAATCAAAAAAACCTTACAATCAGTGAAAAAACTTTGTATGTATAAGGGAAATTAGGGCACGAAATTTGGGGGTTGGGGGGGAGATGGAATTTTAGATAAGAATTTTAGGGATTTCAAATTCAAAATTCAAACTCTTAAAGATATAAGGTTGGCCAGCTCTAATTAGTACGATTCTCAATGGATTCAAGATGAGGACCGCTTGATTTCAAGAGAAGGACGAGGAGGAACGCAATATTTTGAAAACTAGACGATTTGAGAATGTTCTTGTACGGAGAGGATAAGGACGAGGCTGGGAGAAAATGGACACGCGTGAGGTTGTTGGGCTTCGGGTTCACGTACTTTGTTGTGTCGATTGGTTTGTAGTGTTTCTCGGTTTCGCACTGGAGAAGAAGATGCTGGGGTCACGTCAGTCCTGATGAATGCTGCGGATGGGTCTTTTGGTGGGTTGGGTCTAGGTTATTGGTGTAGCATTGGGCTGAGTCTAGGTTTGGTTAGAGGAATTGAAATTTTTGACCAAACTAAGCCATTATTTAAATCAATTCACCAAAATAATACGTTTTTAAATTTTTTTACAAAACTAGTATAAACGTATTTCTCAGTAATGTTTTAGGTTATTTTTAATTTAAAAATTTAACAGATAAAAATTGACGGAGGTGGAAACGTTAAATGAATACACAGCAAATAAATATTTTAAGCCCAATACGTAACCTAGGCCCATGTCAAATATTTTCAACCCACTCAAATAAATGGTCCCGTTTTCATTACCTCAATTATTTGTCACCCCAATTTCAAATCCATTTACCTAAAACAGTAAAACCATTATGCTACCAACGATTCAAGAAATTTCCATCCCTTACAACTCCATTTTCAATTCTTGTTGTTACTAGAGGGCTTAGTATAGTGGTGGATCAATCATTCTTTTGTTTGCAGGTGATTTTTTGGTACTCAGCAATGCAATGGTTTCCTACTTTTGTGATCTTATACTTTTAGTATAGTGGTGGATCAATCATTCTTTTGTGATTTTATATTTTTTCAGAGGACGAGTAATATCATATAGCTTGGAATAGAGTATTTTTTCTTTGTTTGAGGTATGTTTTTTCCTTATAAAATAGTATAAGAAATGTTTGGATTTAAGAATCTCTATCTTCTCATATTTATTGTATCGTTTTTGTTGTGTAGAATACTTCTGAATAGATTCAAGCTAATATCTTTGATTCTTGTATGTCGTTTTCTTATTTAAAAGATTCATGTATGTTGTAAAGTGAATATTGAAAAATGCCAAATTGGAAAGAATCAACTCGACTCAATCAACAATGACCTAGAACAAACTCAATATTTTAAAAATCAAAACTCAACTTAGATTAGTTATCAGATGCTTTGCTAGACTAGTCTATAATGCCATTGTTTATTACTAACATTATCTCAATCTAAAACAAGTATATACTATAGCATTTTCGTCCAAAAGGTTAATTGCCTTAAAGAGCTCACATATCAACTATCTTAACTCAACGGCATATGAAACAATGGTATTAGATTCTTGTGTTTGTGATTTATCTTTTGAGGAGAAATGAGGTACATGTTGATCATTTACATCCCCCTGTTTGTAGGCGAGGAAAATGTGGTGTTGCTGGTAGAAGGGCTCGTCCTATTGAGAAAGGATGAGCGCCTATTGAAATGGATGAATCAGCCTCGGAAGATGATCACACAACTTGTGATGTTGGTTCCATTTCAAGGGGCCAAAATTAGGAATTCACTCCCGGGTAATCAGGTATGACATATCAACCAACAAATACTAATATTGTTCCATACACGATGTCACAAATATTAAGAAATCCAAGTATTTCATCACTTGAGAATCTATTTGGTGGTTCTCGGCCTCAACATTTTGAGAATTCCCATAACTTTTGTTCATCACCTCGGCTGCCAATGTCCATTGAGACCCTTGATGTTGTTAATAATTTAGAGGACTCCAACATTAATATAGAAAGTAATGAGTTAGATGATTACAACGATGAAGTGGAGAATGCAAGCAAATGTAGTGAACCATCAGTGAAGGAGAAGCGTAGGATTTTTCCTAAGCGTTATGGGACTGGTACTTTTAACATCTTTATATTATTTTTTGACAAAAATGCTCCTCTTTTTAGTTGATTAATTAAAATTACCCTTGCTTGTCAGGGAGTCACTATCTTTACCAGCATGGGAAAAAGAAACAAGCAAAAAGAAACAAAGAACTGTAATTGAGAGGTTTCATGTATCTAAGCTTAACTAAAACTTCAAACTTTAGAGTAGTGAACTAAATGTGCTAAGATTTGTTGACAGGCTGAACCTGAAGTTTCACAAGACATTGTACAATGATTCTGATGCCAATAGAAAATAGAGAGAACTTCTAGTGTCTTTATTTTTCATTTACTTTATATGATAGCCTGAAACGTTGGTCAGTGAGGATTCATAGCTGATACAAATTACTTTATATGATGGCCTAGAGACATGTGTATTAATTACTATAATTGGCTGTGGTAGATTTTTTTATGGTCGGAAGAAACATGATCAATGAGAATTCATATAGCTTGTGCTAGGTGAATATTTGTGGCCCAAGGATTTCGAATTGGGGTCTTATTTAATCTGTGGATAATGTTTTCTGTAGGATGGAATTTATGATTTTGACAAAGTACCTGCATTGGTAGCCCTTCATCTGAGCTACAATGAACAAAGCATATTTTATGGCCCTTTTAAAGGTTAGTAAGTTCTTGAAATTTTGGTGTAGTCACAACCCTTTGTGTTGGATTTATTCCCTTTTCATATGGAACACACAATTGACAAATACTGAGATATGTTTATTCTTGAAAGGTTTCAACTTATATGCTTAGTAGCTGCCCTAGTTCTATGGCTATGAGCTTTGTACAATGTTTCTCATTTTAATTGCTTAGTTCTGCATATTAAAGAACAACCGATAACTATTTTCAGCTGAGATTGTGCCTTGAAAATTTTATTACAAACAGTGGCTGAATCTAATCTTTCCTGCTATTGTTGCAGAAAAGTTCCTTGAGGACTAATATCAAATAGATCTTGCTCCCTCTGGTTTTACCTAATAAATTTATATGGATAAACATGGTCAGTGAGGATTCATGTAGTCGCATATATTTTGTGAAGGGTGTATATTTGTTGCATTAGCGCAAGTGTAACTGACCAGTCTTCTGTTAATATGCAAATAAAGCTTTTAAAACACATGCCAAAATATCAACATTGTGCAAGTAGTTTTAGTATTGTAAGTAGTTTTAGAACTAGTTAAAAATCAACATTGTGTTATGTTGGCTTAGAAAAAAGCATTGTCATATCATTATTTATAATTTTTTGGTATGTATTATTTGATAAGAATTCTCTATTAACTTCTAATTTATGCAGAAATGAGCTATTGAGGCAGCGCAATAAGCAAACACAACTTTGTTTTAAAACGATTACATGCCATATTTGTTTGAGAGCTACAAAGTGGTCGCTGGGCATATATTTTCAAAATACTATCTTGTCCTTTTGTAATTACGTTGTGATTCCTTCAAAATTTGTGAATAGTGGTATTTAGTACTCTATTAGTAATGGTATTTAAATTTGAATTGTGAAGTTAAACTTATGTTCTTCAAGTTTGTGAAAGTGGTATTTAATAGTATTACTAATTGTATAGTCTCAAACATTTCGAGTTGTTTGAAGTATTAGCAATCTGAGCATTTCCAATTATCTATTTTGTTTGAGGCATGGTTTGTGTTTTTCCAATGGTTATAGAAAGCAATTTTGCTAAAATGGGGATTATACTTCCACCTCTAATCAGCTAATGATATAAAGTTGATACAAATTACGTTATATGATCGCCTATTTAGTTAGTGAGGGTTCATATAGTTTGCAAATTTTATAGTCTAATAACCATTGGGAAGTCTCATTCTTTCTCTATATTTATTTTAATTCTCCTTAGATAGAGGTGATTATAGTTAAGGTCAACACATTAAGTAGATACATTGCTAAATCCGTTCAATAGTTCGATAAAAAAAATCATGTACACCAATCTTGTTATTGTGAGTAATGTTTTTTAGAAAACTTTACTCAGAGTAACGTATTGGCTTTAAAACGTTATTCACAGTAACATTTTTTCATTTAACGTTGCCAACACCGTCAGTTTTTGTCCGTTAAATTTTTAAAATAAAAATATCCTAAAATGTTACTGAGAAATACGTTTATACTAGTTTTGTAAAAAAAAATTAAAACGTATTATTTTGATGAATTGGTTTAAATAATGGCTTAGTTTGGTCAAAAATTTGAGGAATTAGGTTGGGCTGAAATTGAGAGGAAAGGGCCCAAAACTTGGTCTTATAAAGGATTTAATGTGAGGTAAGAAAGGGGCTAGATTTGTAATTAGGAGATAACCAATGGGTTGCAAATTTAGCCAACTAAAGTTAAAACTTAACCAAATTGAGTTTAACTAGTGAATTTGGCTAAATTTAAATAAGAGGAATTAATATAATCAACTAACGAGCTTCTTAATTTCAACAAAATAAAACAATAAACTTAATTAAATTAAATGACTCAAAATTTAAACCATAATTTAATAAAAAAAATTAAGTAAGAAATAAAATCTTTTGGGATGATTTCCGAATATTCGTAGAATCTACTAATTATATACAAAGTTATATAAAATATAAATATTAATTAAAAATTAGAAAACAAAATGACAAATTTATTCAAAATAACTCACAAACTATTTTGCATTCTATAAAACTAACTATTTTAAATCGTTTGAAATTGAAGAAGCTCGATGATTAATCTATATTGTGGAGGTCCAAAATTGGGTGTCAACATCCCTCCATAGAAGCAGAATACAAGGTTATTAGAAAGGTGGTGGGAGAACTGGTGTGGCTAGAGAGACTACTGAATGAATTGCATCAACCATGCAACTTACCTGTATCTTTTATTTGTAATAGCCAAGCAAGTGTCCACATAGCAAGGAACCCTGTGTTTCTTGAGAAAACAAAGCACGTAGAGGTAGATTGCCACTTTGTTAGAGATAAACTACAAGAAGGCCTCATTGTGCTTCATCACATGCCAACTGGTGTCAGTGACGTACTGACCAAGCCTATACTCAAGTCCCAAACATTCCACTATTTTATAGAAGTTGGTTGTGAGTTACTCACCTCCAAGTTGACGAGGGGTGTTATGATATAGTTTATTTTATATGTTAGGGTAGAATAGTTTGTTTAGTCAGGTTAGTTAGTTGGGTGGTTATTTCTATCATTGTTGACACCCAATATTGACCCTCCAAAATGTGTATTAATTATCAAGCATTTTCAATTTCACATAATTTGTAACAATTAATTTTAAAAATCAAAAATATGTTTTATGAACTTTTCAATGTAGTTTTTGTTAATTTTCAAAAAGAACTACATGCATCTATATACTTATTCATAGATTTTTAATCATCATCGCCTTTTGAATATTAAAAAATTCTTTCAAAAATTAAATTTGTTTTATCAAGTATTCATTGATTAGTTTCGTAGCTTATTTCGAGATAATTAGTTTACAATTAATAACTTGTAGAAATGGAGCCTTCAAACACATACAAGTTAGATAACTTGTCACCTTGAGCCACAATCATGGAACATCTAGTACGCTTCCACTGTGCAGCACCAAGGGTGTTAACAGAACCCTCATCATCAAGGTTCCCTACAGAAATTAAATTCATAAGAAAATCTGAAGCATGGTTGTCATTGTTACGAACTAGTCTCAAACCATTGTTACTTTCCAGACAAATTGTACCAATGATAAGTACCTAAACTTCATTATCATTGCTCATCTTCAACATTCCAAAATCACCTGGAGTGTAAGAAGAAAATAATTTCTTTTTTAGCGTGACATGTGAAGTAGCATCAGAATCCACAAAACAATAAAACTCATCACAAACAAGATTATTGGCATTTTCACCATAAGCAACAAAAAGATCATCCTTAGCAACATGATTTTCATTATCACCGTCTTTATTTTTTTGTCTCATATCTCTTTTGTACCTGTAGCAATATTTCTTGATATGCCCATTCTTGTGGCAATAGTCATATGTAATATTCTTATATTTAGACTTTGACTTGCCTTTACTTTTATCTTTATCATTCTGACCTTTGAACAGGCTTCTTCCCATATCTTTGATAACCAAAACATCAGAGTATGCAAACATGAGCCTTAGGATCTTTTTTCTCATATCTTCATTTAAGAGAACACTCTTAGCATATTTCATAGTTACAATATCATTGGGAGCATAACGAGACAAAATAACTTGAAAAGGTTCAAAAGAGATTGATAGAGTATTAAGAAGCTAGAGTCCCTGTATTTCTTCATCAAATTTTACACCCACTTTGGACAGCTAGTCAAGGATACCCTGAAAATCATTTAGATGATCTGAAATAGGATTGCACTCTTTATATCTGATATTGATTAACTGTTTTAGCAGAAAAATTATTATTGTCAACCTTCATAGCATAAAGTGTCTCAAGCTTATCCCATAAACTTATATAATGTGTCTTAATCACAATGTCATTTCTAACATTATCTTCAATCCATTGTCTGATAGAGCCAAAAAGTTATAGGTGCTCAAATTCTCAATCATTATCATTCATAGATTTAGGTTTATTAGAAGCAAATATAGGTAAATGCATTTTCTTGAAAATAGAAGATTTTTCATCTAGCCTTTACATGTAGAAAATTACTACTAGTCAAATACATCATTTTGCTCATATTTTGTAACACCCCGCTAATAGAAAGACTTAGAATTAGATATTAACCGTTTTTGGAAATAATCAAATTTGGAAAGTTTGACAAAGTTAAGCTAAGTATGAGTTTTGGGTCAACTTCAAACGACCATAACTCCTAGCTCAGGATGAGTTAGGTGTGCTACCAGATACCATAGGAAATATCTTTGAATTATATTTTCAACGCCACCAAGTTTTCTCAGTTTCAAGTTCGTATGAGGGAGATATGTCCATTTTAAGTTGGGTTGTCTAGGTAAGGAAGGTCAAAACTGGATTTTAAAAGGGTATTATGGTCTTTTCACAACCCAAATAATTAAATTCATTTTTGGTAATTAAGTTGGGGTCTAAACTGATTGGATTCATTTTACGCTTCATAAAAATAAATTAGGGTTTTAAGAGAAGAGAAAAGAAGAGGAGAAAAAAAGGAGAAAATGCTTAGAATTGTCACGTTCTTGAAGATTTGCTTGTGGATTTCGCCAAGGGTTGATCCCTATGAGGTATGTGAGATCACATAGCATTGGGTTCATTCACCCACGCACCAAACATGGTTTTATTCAGCGAAAAATATGTTTTTCAAATATTCAAATTGAGTTCTTGATGAATGTTGTTGAAAGTTTCGTCTGAATCTTGATTGTTGAAGTTTCGAGGAGTTTTTGAGTTAGTTGCATGAGATATAAGGGTGTTTTTGAGTAGATTATTGCCTATTTTTGTTATGCATTCGAATCAAAGTGTTTGGGGAAGGAACTAATCGAATCTATAGGGTTTAGAGTTGAAAAACGAGCAAGAAAATTTGGGGATTTTTTGGGCTGAGGTCTGGGGTGCCGCGCCAGCCAGAGCGCCCCACTTTGGTTCTAAAGTTTGGGCTCTAGGGAGCTGCGCCAGCCAGTTCGCCCCAACCCATGCTCTGAATTTTGAGCTCTGGCGCCCCGCGCCAGGGACGCCAGGTCTTCTACCTTTTTCTAATTCTTTCCGTATGAGTTTTCTTGAAACGTACCTATGTTTTCTAGTTGATTCCTACACTGTAAGGTATGTCTAAACAACATGAAATCATCCATAACATGACATCATGAGCCTTGAATGTATAATTCAATTCAAGGAAAGTTAAGAGTCAAGTCAAGAGAAGTTCATAGTCTTCCAAAAGTCTTTACAAATGTTTTAACTTTGTTTTAAGACTTGAGTTCTGAGTAGAGTAAAGAGTAAAGATCGAAGTTCATTACTTTAAAAGAGTATATCGATACTATATATTCCCAAAGAGTAAATATTTTCACATTTAAACAAGAAATAAAACACCGATTTCCAATATAGCCTATGAGCTAGTTTTCTAGTAAAGAACAAATGCTTTCACAATTAAGCAAGAGAGGAAACTTTGATTTCCAAGAGAGCCTTTCAGCTAAGTTTTAAGCAATTATATCAAACAACAGAAAGAAGTTATGGTTTTAAACATATGAGCTAGTATATTTTGGGAGTAGTATTGAGCACTGATATGGGGAGAGTTTAGACAACTCCCAGCCTCATAAACCATGTAGCCATCATGGGTTGAAAATGGTCATACTTTTTAGATGATTCCTTAGTGATTTTCAGCATAGACTAGTGGATCCACTTAGCAGTCAGGTTCTATACCCTCGACAAGGTATAGGATGTCCCTGGCAGCGTAAGGAAAAACATTGTATCATCACAAAGCTCTTAAGTGATGGTTGTCGGTTAGAGAAAATCCCACAAAAGTAGTTTGTATTTTTATATACATTCAGAGTTTACAGTGTATTCTTGCATAAATACAGAGTTACTATCGTATTTCAAAATACACAAAGTTGTTATTTATGTTTTAAAGCTTTTCTTTAGACTGCATTTATTATACTGCTTTATATTGAAATGAGTTCAGTTGAGATGAGTTGAGACTAGGTTTGTTCTTTCAGTTTCTTCAAGCGTATGTCTTGTTTTAGAATTTCCCCTAGTATGCTCCTACATATAATGTATTGACGCCATTTGGCCTGCATTATTGTTATGACGCAGATACAGGCAACCGGGATCACCGTCTAGCGCTTCATTGATCCAATCGAGCATTCAGAGTCTTGTGGTTAGCCTTCTTGCTTTTAGAAGGATCCCTATTGATATTGCTTAGTAGTTTTCAGTTGTTAGGATGATCGAAGATCTTGTCCCTACATCCCTCATAGTTTTAGAGGCTTCATAGATAATCAGTTAGATAGTTCTTTTATCATTATCTTGTTATTGGCTTATGTTGAATCTTGAGTTGCCTCTTTGGCTAAGTTGAATGTTATTTCTAAACATTCTCAGTTTATCTATTCAGACAATTTATTTAAGATTGTATTTAAGTACATTTTCTATTGAGTAAGTCTTCCGTTGAGAGTCTAGCCAACCAAGGGTTCGCTTGGGGACATAAATGGTTTTCGAGAGTCAGTCCCGTCCAGGGTGTAGGCTCGAGGCATGAAAAACTTGGTATCAGAGCATAGAGTTCAGGAGTCTTAGGGAGTCTATGAAGCCATGTCTGCAGAGTCCTAGTTATTGGTGTGAAGTGCGTCACATCTATAATTAGAAGGTTGCAACATTTTAGGAAGTATCGCACTTCCTTCATATTCATTTCGTGTGATAGAGTTTAGCTCTAAACATTTTCTTCTAATTCGTTCTTGCGTGTGTCTTTCAGAACTTGCTTCCTAGAAGAGTTGTCAGAGGTCATCCGGCTAGAAGGAATGTTGAATCACAAGAACAAGGGGTACCTAATGCACCAGAAGTGCAACCCCAAGGAAAGGTCACCAATGCTGAGTTTTGTGAGGTCATCCGGATGTTGAGCCAAGTTGTGACCAACCAAGTTAGGCAACAGAAAGAGAATCATCAGGAAGTGGCTGATACTTCAAGGATCCATGAATTCTTAAGGATGAATCCTCTAAGCTTTACTGGTTCAAGTGTTACTAGGACCCAGAAAACTTTGTTGAAGAGCTTCAGAAGGTCCTTGAGATTATGCATGTTGCCGATGCTGAGAGGGTGGAACTGGTTGCATACCAAATGAAGGGTGTCGCTAGAATCTGGTTTGATCAATGGAAAAAGAATCGAGCTGAGGGTGCACCACTTGTGACTTGGGCTTTGTTTGATGAGGCCTTCTTGGGGCGTTTCTTTCCCCGAGAACTGAGAGAAGCAAAGGTACGAGAGATCCTCACTCTTAAGCAGGATTTCTTAAGTGTTCATGAGTATAGTCTGAAGTTCACACAACTTTCCCGCTATGCTCCGGGAAAGGTTGCTGACTGAGGAGCAGGATGAGTTTATTTGTTGTTGGGTTGTCTCATCTGTCAAGCAAGGAACACAAGGCAGCTATGCTGATAGGGGTTATGGACATAGCAAGGCTAATGATCCATGTGCAACAAGTTGAGGAGGACAATATGAGAGACAGATAAGATTTTAAGAATAAGAGGGCTAGGACATCAGAGAATGAGTCCGGGCAGCAAAAGGGCAATGCGAACCGGTCTTTATTCCAACAGAAACAACAGGGACATATTCTATCATTTGCTAGTGCACTTGCACCAAGGAACAAATATGAGTACAGTAGTCAAAATTCATTGAATTTCAGACCTAGACCTGCCCATTCTCAAGGTAGTGTGGCACAAGGGGGTAGTAAGCCTCTTGCATGTTCTAAGTGTAGTAGGAGCCACCCAGGGATTTGTCATGATGGCTCCACTGGTTGCTTCAAGTGTGGTCAGAACAGTCATTTTATGAGAGAGTGTCCTAAGAATAGGCAGGGAAATGGTAATGGGGGCAATAGAGCCCAATCTTCAGCTGCTCCACCAGACAGAGCTGCATCTAGAGGAGCTACTTCAGGGGCAGGCGGAGGATCAAACCGTCTTTATGCTATCACTAGTCTCCAAGAACAATAGGATTCGCTAGATGTAGTCACTGGTATGATCCAAGTCTTTAACTTTGATGTTTATGCTTTGCTAGATCCAGGAGCGAGTTTATCCTTTGTAACTCCTTATGTTGTGATAAATTTTGATGTTCTTCCTGAGAAACTTATTGAGCCCTTCAGTGTTTCTATACATGTTGGTGAGTCTATTCTAGCTGAGAGAGTCTATCATAATTGTACCATTTTCGTCAATCACAAGAGCACCATGGTTGTTTAGTTGAGTTAGACATGGTAGATTTTCTTGTCATTCTAGGTATGGATTGGCTTCATGCCTCTTATGCCTTAGTTGATTGTAGAACTTGAGTTGCGAAGTTCTAGTTTCCTAATGAGCCAGTTATACAGTTGAAGAGTAGTTCAGCAGTGCCTAAGGGTGTATTTTTACATACCTTAAGGCGAGAAAGTTAGTTTCCAAGGGGTGTGTCTATCACTTAGTCCGATTTAATGACTCTAGTGTTGAGATACCTCCTATTCAGTTAGTTTCAGTAGTAAAAGAGTTTCCAGAAGTCATTCCAGATGATCTTCCCAGAGTCCATTCTAAGAGAGAAATAAACTTCAGTATAGATATTCTTTCTAATACTTGTCCTATATCTATTCCACCATATAGAATGGCATCAGCAGAGTTGAAAGAGTTAAAAGAGGAGTTGAAAGATCTCCTAGAGAAAGGTTTCATTTGACCAAGTGTCTCACCTTGGGGCACTCCGGTCTTATTTGTGAGGAAGAAGGATGGTTCTCTTAGAATGTGTATAGATTACCGTCAGTCGAACAAGGTTACCATTAAGAATAAGTATCCTCTTCCGAGAATTGATGATCTCTTCGATCAACTTCATGGTGCCACTTGTTTTTCGAAAATAGACCTCAGATCAGGCTACCATCAGTTGAGAGTAAGGGAATGTGATAATCCAAAGACAACATTGAGGACCTGTTATGGTCATTATGAGTTTCTGGTCATGTCGTTCGGTTTTACTAATTCTCTTACAGCGTTCATGACCTTATGAATAGAGTATTCAAGCCTTATTTAGATATGTTTGTTATCGTATTCATTGATGACATACTAATCTATTCGAGGAATGAGGAAGATCATGCTAGTCATCTCAGAATAGTTCTCCAAACTCTAAAGGATAGAAAGTTGTATGCCATGCATGTTTTCTAAGTGTGAGTTTTGGCTTGAGTCTGTAGCATTCTTAGGCCACATTGTTTCCAGTGATGGAATTAAAGTTGACACTCATAAAATAGAGGGAGTGAAGAATTGGCCTATACTCACATCTCCAACTGAGATTAGGAGTTTCTTTGGGTTGGATGGATATTATAGAAGGTTTGTCGAGGAGTTCTCATCTATTTCATCCCTTTTGACCAAGCTGAGTAAAAAATAAGTGAAGTTTCAATGGTCTGAAGCTTCTAAGAAAATCTTTCAGGAATTCACAAAACGGTTGACTACTGCGCTAGTATTGACCTTACCCGAAGGTACACAAAGTTTTGTTGTATATTGTAATACATCCTGAGTTGAACTTGGTTGTGTGTTAATGCAGAATGGTAAAGTTATAGCTTATGCCTCTAGACAGTTGAAAGTTCACAAGAAGAATAATCCAACCCATGAACTAGAGTTGGCTGCCGTAGTATTTGCTTTGAAAATATGGTGTCATTATCTTTGTGGTGTTCATGTGGATGTGTTCACTGATCACAAGAGTCTTCAATATGTGTTTAGTCAGAAAAAGGTTAATCTCAGAGTGCGAAGGTGGTTAGAGTTACTCAAGGATTATGATATGAGTATTCTTTATCACCAAAGTAAGGCTAATGTTGTTGATGATGCCTTGAGTAGATTATCTATGGGTAGTACCGCCCATTTTGAGGAAGTTAAGAAAGAGTTAGCAAAAGATGTGCATAGACTTGAACGATTAGGAGTTTGACTAATGGATTCCACATAAGTAGGAGTAGTGGTGATGAATGGGGTTGAATCATCATTAGTGTCAGATATGAAGGAAAAGTAAGACCAAGATCCTATTTTGCTTGAATTGAAGGCAAAATTTTCATAAGCAAAAACTAATGGTTTTTGAACATGGAGAAGATGGTGTATTGAGGTATCAAGGTAGATTGTGTATACCAAGGGTGGATGAACTCCAAGAGAGTATCATGGAAAAATCTCATAGCTACAAATATTCCATTCATCTGGGTTCCACAAAGATGTATCGTGACTTGAGAGAAGTATATTGGTAGAATAGTATGAAGAAGCGTATTGTTGAGTTTGTTGCTAAATGCCCGAATTGACAACAAGTTAAAGTAGAGCACCAAAGGCCCGGTGGTATGGCTCAGATTATAGAACTTCCAGAATGGAAGTGGGAGATGATCAATATGGATTTCATCACATGTTTACCAAGGTATCACAGGCAGCATGATTCTATTTGGGTGATTATTGATAGAATGACTAAATCAACCCACTTTTTACCGATAAAGACTACCCATTTGGCAGAAGATTATGCTAAGTAGTATATTCAAGAGTTAGTCAGACTTCATGGGGTTCCAGTATCGATTATTTTAGATAGAGAAGCACAATTTACCGCACAGTTTTGGAAGTCATTCCAGAAAGGCTTCAAAGGGGAACTTGAGTACTGCTTTTCATCCTCAGACATATGGTCAAGCAGAGCGTACCATTCAAACTTTAAAAGATATGTTGAGGGTCTGTATGATTGATTTCAAGGGTAATCGGGATGATCACCTACCTCTCATTGAGTTTACCAACAACAATAGTTACCATTCTAGCATCCAAATGGCTCCTTATGAAGCTCTTTATGTGAGAAGATGCAGATCTCCTATTGGCTGTTTTGAATTTGGTAAAGCTGGGTTGATAGAACCAGACTTAGTTCATCAAACTATGGAGAAAGTGAAAGTTATTCAAGAGAGTTTGAAAATAGCGCAGAGTCATCAGAAATCCTATACAGATGTTAGGAGAAGGTATTTAGAGTTTGAAGTAGATGATTGGATATACTTGAAAGTCTCACCCATGAAGGGTGTTATGAAATTTGGTAAGAAGGGGAAGCTTAGTCCCGGGTATATTGGTCCGTATAGAATATCCAAGAGGATTGGCAATGTAGCTTATGAGTTAGAGCTACCACAAGAGTTAGCAGCGGTTCATCGAGTGTTTCATATTTCCATGTTGAAAAAATGTATGGGCGATCCTTTACTAATCATACCAACTGAAGATATTGGTATCAAGGATAGTTTGTCTTATAAGGAGATTTTGTTTCAGATTCTAGATCGCCAAGTTCGCAAGTTGAGGACCAAGGAAGTAGCATCAGTCAAAGTTCTTTGGAGAAATCAGTTTGTTGAGGAAGCTACTTGGGAGGATGAGAAGGATATGAAGAAGAGATACCCACATCTCTTCGAATCCAGAGAAGCTCCAAATTAAGGTACTAATCCTTTTCTTGGCTTTTATTTTAAGTTGGCATGTTGTATTTACATTTTTCTTGTTGGGTGTTTGAGCTAGATGTTAGATGTTACGCATTAGCCTACTCAAAGTAATATAATTCGAAGATGAATGTAACCAAGGGGGAGATATTTTAACACCCTGCTACTAGAATACTTAGAATTAGAAAGAAACCGTTTTTTGAAATAATCAAATTTGGAAATTTTGACAAAGTTAAGCTAAGTATGAGTTTTGGGTCAACTTCAAACGACCATAACTACTATATCAAGATGATTTAGGTGTTCTAACAGATACCATAGGAAATATGTTTGAATTATCTTTCTAACGCCACCGAGTTTGCTCAGTTTCGAGTTCGTATGATGGAGATATGTTCATTTGAAGTTGGGTTGTCTAGGTAAGGAAGGTCAAAACCGGACTTTAGAAGGGTATTATACTCTTTTCACCACCCAATTAATTAAATTCATTTTTGTTAATTAAGTTTAGGTCTAAACTGATTGGATTCAGTTTACTCTTCATAAAAATAAGTTGGGGTTTTGAGAGAAGAGAAAAAAAGAGGAGAAAAGAGGAGAAGAAGCTTAGAATCGTCGCGTTCTTGAAGATTTGCTTGTGGATTTCGCCAAAGGTTGATCCCTACGAGGTATGTGAGATCAAATAGCGTTGGGTTCGTTCACCCATGCGCCAATCATGGTTTTATTCAGCGAAAATTATGTTTTTCAAGTATAGAAATTGAGTTCTTGATGAATGTTATTGAAAGTTTCATTTAAATCTGGATTGTTGAAGTTTTGAGGAGTTCTTGAGTTAGTTTCATGGGATCTAAGGGTGTTTTTGAGTAGATTCTTGCATGTTTTGGTTATGTAATAGAATCTAATTGTTTGGGGAAGCAACCAATCGATTCTAGAGGGTTTAAAGTTGAAAAATGAGCAAGAAAATTCGGGGATTTTCTGGGAAGGTTATAGGAGGTGTCATAGCTTTAAACATTTTTTTGAGATGAGTTGCAGCAGTCTACGGGATAGGGCGCGGCTCCTCAATTCTCAACCCCAACCTACACAAGTGATTTTTTAACCCACATTAGGATGGCTTTCGCAGGCAATCACTTCTTCGAGACCAATTCCAACAATATCGAGATTGGAATTAAATTCTAGTTATACCCCGGCCGCTTTCATTCCGGATTGGGTTCATCCCTGTAGTAAACTTCTTTTCATGTGACTTCCCTTGAAATGTACCTATGTTTTCTAGTTAATTTCTACACTCTAAGGTACGTCTAAACAACATGAATTCATCCATAACATGAGATCATAGGCCTTGAATCCATAATTCAATTCAAGGAAAGTTAAGAGTCAAGTCAAGAGAAGTTCATAGAGTCTTCCGAAAGTCTTTTACAAATACTTTAACTTTGTTTTAAGACTTGAGTTTTGAGTTGAGTGAATATTAAAGATTGTAGTTCATTTCTTCAAAAGAGTATATCGGGACTATGTATTCCCAAAGAGTAAGTTTTTTCACATTTAAACAAGAAAGGAAACATCGATTTCCAACAGAGCCTATGAGCTAGTTTTTAGTAAAGAACAAATGCTTTCACAATTAAGCAAGAGAGGAAACTTTGATTTCCAAGTAGGACTTTGAGCTAAGTTTTGAACAATTATCTCAAACCACAGAAAGAAGTTATGTTTCTAATATATTAGCTAGTATATTTTTGGAGTAGTATTGAGCACTGATATGGGGGACAATTCAGATAACTCCTAGCCCCCATAAAACCATGTAGCCATCATGGGTTGAAAAGGGTCATACTTTTTAGATGATTTCTTATTGCTACTTAGCATAGACTAGTGGATCCACTTAGTAGTCAGGTTTTATACCCTCAGCAAGGTATAGGATGGCCCTAGTAGCGTGAGGTAAAATGTTGAATCATCACATCGCTCTTAAGTGGTGGTTGTCGGTTAGAGAAACTCTTACAGAAGTATTTTATATTTTAATATACATTCAGAGTTTACATTGTATCCTTGCATACATACAAAGTTACTATTGTATTTCTAAATACACAGAGTTGTTATACATTTTTAAATCTTTTCTTTATACTGCATTTATTATACTGCTTTATATTGAAATGAGTTCAGTTGAGATAAGTTAAGACCAGGTTTGTTCTTTTAGTTCCTTTCAAGCTTATGTCTTGTTTTAGAATTTCCCCTAGCATGCTCGTACTTTCAATATAGTGATGCCATTTGGCCTACATCATTGTTATGATGCATATACAGGCAGCATCCAGCGCTTCGTTGATTTAGTCGAGCATTCATAGTCTTGTGGTGAGCCTCGTTGCTCTCTAGAGGATCCCTATTTATATTGCTTCGTAGTTTTCAGATTTTAGGATGATCGAGGTCTTGTCCCGATATTCCTCATAGTTTTAGAGGCTTCATAGAGAGTCGGCTAGATAGTTCTTTTGTCATTATCATGTTATTGTCTTATGTTGAATCTTGAGTTGAATATTTGGCTAAGTTGAATGTTATTTCTAAACATTCTTAGTTTATCTATTCACACAGTTTATTTAAGAATCCATTTAAGTGCATTTAATGTTGAGTAAGTCTTCCACGGAGAGTCTAGCCAGGCCAAGGGTTCGCTTGGGGCCAGAAATAGTTCTTGAGTGCCAATCCTGCCCAGGGTGTAGGCTCGGGGCTTGACATATTTAACTCCATCACTGAAATAGACAATCAACAACAACCTGACTCTAATACCACTTTGTTGGGAAAGAAAAACACAAACAAAGATGCACAACAGGATAATAGCAGAAGAATACCCAAGTCTAAACTTTCCCTTATATTTAAACCAAGAGGAGACAACAAATTTAAGCTAATCACTATTTTGGGCAGCAAACATAGCAACCAAAACAAACAATACTGTAAAACCCTACAACTTCTAAGGAAAGATCTGAACCATCTTCCATATGCGTATAAGTACAAACCCGATGATTTGTAAGTTGTACACATATGTTAAGGTCCTTTACTAAGTGTAGTAAGTGTATAAGATGTGCTTTAGGATCGTAATGTACATCAAATACCTAGTTATGTTCAAGCCATTCCTATCAACTAATTTTCACATGAGTTCATATTAGTGTCAAATTTAAATAATCACATTTATACTCATATAATGAATTACATAGCCTACGACCTATCCAATTAAAGGCCTATGAGTCTTCTTCCAACTGAACAAAGTTTGCCACATTTCGAGTTTGGAGTAAAAATTTATGACCATTTTATCATAGACTACCAGAACACAGTTTTCAGAGTCAGTGTCTATGAACCTCATCTACGGGTCGTTAATTAAAGTACGACCTATACTTTTCACTCATGGAAAAAAGTTCTAAAAGTCATTTTTGGTTTTAACTCCCACGGACCCAGTTACAGGTCGTAGAAGCATTTACGCGCTATAATTTTGACTCGTAGAATAAAGTATGAAACTAAAAATTTCAGTCTAACTTCCAAGAATGAGATTTACGGTCCATAGATCAAACCACAGACCATAGATGGCCACGTGAAAGGTTACCAATAAATTTTTAATTGGGATTAATATTATCTTTTCCCACTTTTACTAAGTCTAAACCACGACATTACACATATCCTAAAAGAGTTTTCAGGCTCAAGATTGAACCCCTACACTCTGAACTTCCTCAAACACAAAAACTACCATGAGCAAGGCAGACGCTAGGGTTTCAAATCTTTCAAGTAAGTACTTCTTTTAAATCTCAATCTCTCAGATATGTAAGTCTTCAATAAGAGTATTCCTTCACTCTCATGCCTAAAGTATTTGATTTTCAAGAATTTCATAAAACTGTTAAAAGTAAAGCTAGGATTTTTTTAAAAGAAATTATAATCTTTAATTTTTTCAATAAGTTAGATTTTCATTGTTTCACTTTGATTTTGAAACCATACGGTACTAATTTAGCATGATTTTTAAGTCATGCAAACCCTTATGGATTTTAAGCACGAAAACAATCATGATATGAATTAAAATCTAAATACATATTATTTTAAGATATGACTTTTGAGCTTAACATCATATACAATTAAAGATGATAAGTGGTTTTCATACCTATAAGCATTATAAGAATATATCTTGTTTTAGAAGGACTATTTAGTACTGATAGGACACGATCTTAGAAAAATCAAGTCTCAGAACTATACGCCAATATAGGATTATGTTTCACCGCTTTGTCGGTTGACATTCTAGCTCTCAAAGGCTCCGATTAGTGGATCCACATATGATAAGATATGATTCTATACATCGGCAAGGTGTATGAAAACCTATCCAACTTTGATTACAAGTTGACTGTCATGATCTCAAATGACGTATGTCGATTATAAGAAAATTCCGAATCATGCATTTTATGATATTTTTTAAGACTATATGGTTCCTTTTAAATATGTTATTTTATATGTATGATTATGCAAGTTATTGAAAAACTCAACTATATGTATATGTACATTTGAAAGAGATACCTTCTTTATTAGCTCATCTCTACTCATATGATCTTGGAAATCTTATTTCATTGTCTTCTTTATGATTTGTTAAATGAGTATGCTAGTGGCCCCCCTTACTTACTCAGTATATTACACGTACTGATGTATGCATTTATCTGTTCTGCCTCCTTTTATGATATAGATTCTGATGTTCATACTCATATAGTGAGGTTCCAGCACTTCCGTTTAGCTTTTGGTTAGCCCTCCTCATTTGAGGACTCCATTATTTTAGACAGTCAGACTCTTTTCTTATGTCGTCTTTGTTTTAGGGTAGTTGTGGGTCCTGTCCCAGCAGACTTATATTTTCATTCTAAAGTAGTAGAGACTTTATTCACACATCAGAGTTATATTTTCATTCTAAAGTAGTGGAGACTTTATTCATATATTAGTAATGTAGTCTCATGGAGTTTATTGAATTCTTTATTAAGCATATCTTCCCTAATAGTTCATATGATACCTCATATGTTAAGTCAAGGGTTAGCCCAAGAATATTTATTGTCCTAGGTACCGTGTCTTAGCTTGGGTATAGAGTGGGGTCGTGACAAGCACAAATTATAAGACCCCGTACCCGAAAATAAACCTCAATGCAGATTTCCAGAAGTTGTAGGTGAAACCCACTATCGCCACCCACAGACCGTAGAGTGACCCACAACCAGTGCTGGTGGTCAGTGGTTTGCATCTGCAACTCTACCCAGACTAAGCCCCAAAAATATTATTTAGGGGTCGACCCACGGCCAGAGCCACGGACCATAGGTCCGACCACGGATCGTGGTCCGCGTCCGTGGATCAGACCCCAGATCCCAGCCTCCAGTCGCGAACGACGGTTGACTAGCACGGACTGTAGGTCCACCCAAGGTACATCGGTCTCGTCCATCAGTGGCTCCCGACAGTAATTAAGTCAGGGGTCTTTTACTTATGATTTGGACCACTAAACTACAGAGTTTTAGCCAGTTTTGGCCTAGAAACATAACTAGAACTTACCTAAATCAGATCTTTCATCAAAACTTAGAAACAATTAGAGCGTAAAAAGATAAAGAGGTCAAGAACCCTAGTTCAAGAATGTAGCAAGGTTCCATCAGTTCTAGCCCTAAAATTGAAAGATTTCTCGGTGGAATTCGTCACCAGGTATGTGGGATTTTACTAGTGGTTTCCTTTCGCCCATTAGGTCCCTAGATTTTAGTCAGAATCTTGATTCCCTTAATATTATCTAGATCTAGGGTTTCTTGAATGTTAGAAATTGTTAGGTTTTAGCTGTTAGAATGATCCAAGTCAAATTATCATGAATTTAGTATCCTTTGGTGTAGATTCATTCATAAATTCAGAACCCTAGCTATGTAGTTCTTTTAGTTCATGGATTACACATGCTAGGTCAGATATTTCAGATATGTAAATGCATGCCTCAATTTTTGAATGTCCATTATCAATATACTAATGTTGCATTCTCAGTTTGCATGCCAGTAATTTGAGTTATCCACTGTCACAACATTTCAGTCATAGAATGTTAATTTCATAATCATTTGGGAGAAGCTTAATACCGAGTGGACTAGGGTCAGCCACCCTCAAGTCCCAGAACTACGTGCCTCGTAGGTTGTAAGTCCCCTATGTGGGCATCATTTGTGTGATCATGCCAGCATGCCTCTGTACCTCTGGCATGGTATATTGGATCCTCTCGATGGGGCATATACATTGGACTCCACATTTAGCTCATGTGGTTTTATGTCGGTTAGTAATAGCTCCCTTACAGTTTAGTCAGACTCTATTGTATTGACTAAGTCACCAGTTACAGTTTAGTATTCAGTCTCAACATGTTATAAACTTGGTCATTGCATTCAATATTTCATGTTCAGTATTCTCAGTTTGTGTCATGCTTATCCCATATCATTGATCAGATATATTGCTTGTTCAGTTATGTTATTATTCAGCTTTATTTTATCCTGCATTTTCAGTACCTTTCAACTACTGACACATATTCTGCGCTACATCTTCTCGTGATGTAGGTTCAGGTCCTCAGTAGTCAGATCACGCATAGATCGGTTCCTGATCTTCGGCTCAACAGCATCAGTGGTGAGTCCTCATTCTTCGAGGACTAGTGACATGATTATCGTTCCATTTTAGTTTCAGTTTCAGTTTTTTTAGATTTAGCTTGGGCCATGTCCGAGCACTTCTAGTCAGTTAGAGGCTATTTTTAGACATAGTTAGAATCAACTTTAGTATTTGAGTTTGACTTTTCAATTCTTGTTTAAACTCTAAGTTTTCATATATTCAGATATAGTATATAGGTATTTCCCCATCGTTACAGATTATCTTATGATTTAGCTTCCGCACAATATTCACTGATTCAGTTGCTTTAGTATGCTTATGATATGCCAGTAGGGTTAGCTTGGGGTCACTTATGATCCTAGGTCCCATGTCCGCGTCCTAGGAGTAGCTTCGGGGTGTGACAAACTTGGTATCAGAGCCTTAGGTTTAAGTGTCCTAGGATGTCTAAAAAGCCGCACTAAGTAGAGTCTTTTTCATGGGTGTGAAGTGAACCACATCCAATGAGAGGGAGGCTGTAAAGTGTTTTAGAAAAACTTGATTTTCTTGATACTCTAATCATGCGTAAGGTGTGATCTAATTCCTCGTTATAACTCAACATTTTGCGCTTTTAGATTATGCCTCCTCATAGAGCTAATGCCACAAATGTGAATGTCAGGAATGCAAACACAGCTCCTCCAGTCCCAAATCAGGAAGTTTCGAATGATGGATTTCAAAATGCTATCCAATTGTTGGCTCAGAATGTGACTAACCAGAACAATCAGCAGGTTACAGTTCCGACAAATGCTAATGTTGGGTCAGCTACAACTAGAGTGTGGGATTTTGTTAGGATGAATATGCCTGAGTTCTTAGGATCACATACTGGTGAGGATCCCCAAAACATCATAGATAAGGTCAAGAAGTTTTTGAAGTGATGCAGGTAACTGGGAATGATCGGTTGAGTTGGCATCTTACCAGCTTAAGGATGTGGCTCATATCTGGTATACTCAGTGGAAAGAGAACAGGGGTACAGATGCAACTCCTATCACTTTGGAATGCTTTAGTGTGACCGTTCTGGACAGGTTCTTCCCAAGAGAGTTAAGGGAGGCAAAAGCTCAGTAGTTCATGAACTTGAGGCAAGGTAACATGACAGTCCAAAAGTATGGACTCAAGTTCACCCAACTCTCCAGGTATGCTCCTCACATGGTTACTGATTCCAGGGCTCAAATGAACAAGTTCATGTATGGGGTATCTAATCTTGTGAAAACATAGTGAAGAAATGCAATGTTGCTGGGAGATATGAACATCTTTAGGCTCATGACTCATACTCAGCAGGTTGAGGGTGATAAGCTTAGGACCGAGAACTATGACTATTTTCAACAAAAATTGGGTGGTGGAAATCACTCATTGTTTCAGCAGAAATCTTTAGCTCCAGCACCTTTGTCAGCTAGTGTTCCATCCTCCAAATTCTGGAATGATCAGATAGGTAGGGCATTAGGCTCTAAGTCTTAGGGGAGTGTTTCAGGCACCTGAACCTACCCAACTTGTCCAAAGTATGGTAAGACCTATCTGGGTGAGTGTCTTGCAGGAAAGGAATGGTGCTTTGGGTGTGGTCAGTCTAGTTACAGGTTGCGAGATTATCCTTCAAAACAGGGACACAGAGGTAGTAAAGGTAGAGCTTAGTCCACAGCATGAACAACACCAATAAGTCACCCGACTCAGCAGGGTAACTCATCTAGTACAGGTGGCGAACAACGCCAAAATAGGTTGTATGCTCACCAGTATCAGGAAGATTCTCCTGATGTGGTCACTGGTACGTCACGAGTCTTTAATCTCGATGTTTATGCTTTGTGAGATCCAAGGGCTACTCTTTCCTTTGTAACTCATACATCAGTCAAGTTTGATGTTAGTCTAGAAACTCCCTCAGAACCCTTCTCAATCTCTACTCCGGTCGGTGACCCAGTTATAGCTAGACGGGTATACGTAAATTTCCCTATCACAGTCTCCGAGAAAGTCACCTCAGCAGATCTTGTAGAGTTAGAAATGGTAGACTTTGATGTCATTCTAGGCATGGATTGGTTACATTCCTGTTATGCTTCAATTGATTGTAGAATTAGGATTGTTCGTTTTCAGTTTCAAGACGAACCAATCTTAGAATGGAAGGGTTGTAGCTTAGCGCCTATGGGTCGATTCATTTCTTACCTTCAAGGCAAAAAAATAATCTCTAAGGGTTGTCTTTATCATCTAGTTTGGGTTAAGGATTCAAGCTCTGAAACCCCAACTCTTGAGTCAGTTCCAGTAGTTAATGAGTTCGCAGAAGTGTTTCTAAAAGATCTTCCCAGAGTTCCTCCCGGAAGGGAAATCAACTTCGGAATTGATCTCCTTCCAGATACCCATCCTATCTCTATTCCTCATTACATAATGGCTCCAACTGAGCTTAAGGAATTGAAAGAGCAGCTGAAAGACCTTCTAGATAAGGGCTTCATCAAACCTAGTATTTCACCATGTGGTGCACAAGTGTTATTTGTGAAGAAGAAAGATGGTTCCCTCAGAATGTGCATTGATTATCGGCAGTTGAACAAAGTCACAATCAATAATAAGTATCCCATCCCCAAGATTGATGACTTGTTTGACCAACTTTAGGGTGCTAGTCATTTCTCAAAGATAGACCTCAAATTCAGTTATCATCAGCTCTGAGTCAGAGATATTGACATTCCGAAGACAACCTTCAGAACTCGGTATGGTCATTATGAATTTGTAGTTATGTCATTTGGACTAACTAATGATCTTGCAGCTTTCATGGATTTGATGAACAAAGTGTTCAAGCAGTATTTGGACTTGTTCGCTACCGTCTTTGTTGATGATATCCTCATTTACTGTAGGAATGAGGAAGAACAAGCAATTCATTTAAGGGTTGTTCTGCAAACTCTCAAATATCACCAGTCATTCGCTAAGTTCAGCGAATATGAGTTTTGGTTGCAATCTGTTGCTTTCTCGAGCATATTGTGTCTAGCAAAGGTATCCGAGTGGATTCTCATAAAATAGAAGTTGTGAAACAATGTCCTAGACCTACCTCTCCTATAGATATCAGAAGTTTCTTGGATTTGGCTAGTTATTAAAGAAGGTTCGTGGAAGGATTTCCATCCATAGCCTCTCCATTGACTAAGTTAATTCAGAAAAAGGTTAAGTTTCAGTGGTTAGATAATTGTGAGGAAAGCTTTGTAGAAATGAAAACTAGGTTGACTACATCTCCCATTTTTACTCTACCAGAGGCTTCAGACGGTTATGTTATCTATTGTGATACATCCAGAGTCGGCCTAGGTTGTGTGTTGATGCAGCGAGGTAAGGTTATAGCTTATGCTTCCAGATAGATTAAGGTGCATGAGAAGAAATATCCAACTCATGACCTCGAGGTTGCAGTAACGTTGTTTGCACTCAAGATTTGGAGGCATTACTTGTATGGTGTTCATGTAGATGTCTTCACAGACCAAAAGAGCCTTCAGTATGTGTTCACTCAGAAAGAGTTGAATCTTTGCCAGAACATGGACGGGTTGGGCGGGTTACCAAAACATGGGCTCATTTTGGCGGCACTAGAATGGACTAATAAAAAAAGACACTTTACCTAAATATATTATTTTCTCTACTTTTCTAAGAAACAATAAGACTTCAAATACATATCTTCTATCAATTTAATTGTGTGCGCGCCCCATCTGTGCAATGATATATCTTAGACCAATTAAATTAAATTTATCATATACTGAACCTAGATAGCTTTATATTCATTACAATATTTACATTGTTTATTTAAGAGGAACCTTCGCATATAACCACTCAAAAATAGCTTAATTACGCTCCATAACTAAAGTTTGCTAATTACAATTGGTAGCTACATGTTATAGGGAGGAGAGTGGCGAGTGAGACTGGGAGATGGAGGAGAGAGGCAAACGAGAGAAGGCAGAGAGCGGGAGAGAGGTGAATTGTATATGTATATCAGTTAGATAATTGTATATTACACATATGTATTTGGATATTCTGGGGAGAGATATTGGGAAAGGGAGGAGAGAGACGGGCGAGATTGGGAGAAGGAGGAGAGAGGCGAGCGAGATTGGGAGAGGGAGGAGAGAGGCAAGCGAGATAGGACAATAATTTGTATAATTCGCATCTCGTTTGTATAATTCGCAGGTACATTTGTATAATTCATGTATTTTTGTATAATTGAGTAATATAAAGTCTGGAATCACACAAATATAATAAAACTCGAAATAACGGATTGATACAAACATAAACATATGCAATTTAAACAATCATACAAAATATATTATACAAATACATTATATAAATTATATTATACAAAATCCAAAAACTACACGTTTATATAAACTTTAAAAAGTTATACACAAAAAGATTAAATGTATATGATGACAAAACTGAAAAACCAAAGGAAATCATCGTAATATACAAATATAAACAATCATATAGAAATAGAAATTAAACAAAGAATTGTTAGCTGCGAATTATACAAATATGGTGAATTATATATATACAAATGTGACCAAGATACAAACTCGAAGTCAGCCCACGTAATTAATGTATAATGTTAGTCACGAGTGGTAATTATAGCAAACTATAGCTATGATGAGTAATTCAGTAGTATAAGTTTGCTTAACCGCATAATTTTCCCTTTATTTAAATTGGTGTTGATATATTTCATTCATATTTTGGTGTATGATTGAAGACAATTGCAGCATCTTTGTCTCATGGCCACTTAAATTTATAACTGCCTTCTCACAATCCTTTAAAGTATAGCAAAGGTTGTCAAGAAATGCAAGCGCATGAGATGCTTCTAAACCTGGAATTATTCCTTCTAGCCTATACAATCGTTTATATGCTGCAACACAAAAGTTAAATAAATTATATTATTATTGTATAGAGGGAAAAAACTCAAATATGTTATCGAATTTTAAGAAAAGACTCATTTATGTCATTTTTCTAAAGTTTGGCTCATCTATGCCATTTTCATTTGAGAAAAGGCTCATCCATGTCACTATTTGTTAACTCGATCAAAATAGTTCCGCTTTTGAAAAATCATTTTCACACATGGTCAATTATTATGATTCGGCCACATCATTAATTAATTCTTTTCTTAAAAGGAAACATGCTCAAATATGCTATCGAACTTTGAGAAAAGGGCCATCTATGTCATCCGTTAAAAGTTTGGCTCATGTACGTCATTCAAAATAATAAGTAATGACATGAATGGGTCTTTTCTCAAACAAAAATGACATAAATGAGTCAAACTTTTAAGGAATGACATGAATAAAAAAAAATTCTCATAATTCAATGACATATTTAAGGTTTTCCTTGTATATAAGTTAAAAAAAATTAAAGAATATATACTTTGAGATAATTACCTTCTAAAGCTTGTTCATCTGTAACGATAGAAAACTCTATACGTCCAATGTCTTTTAGAAAGATAAGCTCAGGGCTGATACCAGGATATTCTAATCTACTTGCACAAACAATATTTAAGTTATTATATGTAACACCAAAATATTTCTATGTTAAAATTTGAACTATTCTTCATTTACATGTAGGGTCATATCGGGTAATTCTTAAATTGCCCATATGTGTAAAGGTAATTCTGCAGTGTGGGAAAGATTTTGGATATGAATTAAGGTCACCAGAAACTCCTAACACCAAGTTGAGTTGAAAGTTTTTTTACCGATTAAGTTTTGATGTAAGATTCTCTTTGAGCCAGCTTCAAACGACCATATCTCTTAGAATATAAAGAGTTATGTGGCCCATAACCTATAAAATTAAAGGTATTTGAATCTTCTTTCCAACTCCATCAATTTCGCAACAATCCGAGTTTTGAGTAAAAAACTATGACCATTTTAGTAACCTGCTATAGTGTTGTGACGAATTAGTCGACGGGAAAACATTAAAAAGGGTCTTCTTTTTCTTTTTACCTCTGAGAAAACCCTAAATGAATTTCTTGACTAATTAAATACGCAAAAAAAATAAGATTTTCATCTCTTAATTCATCATTCTCTTCTCTCTCAAACCCTAAGGCAAAACCCTAAGGAAAAATCAAAGTAGAAGACCCCATTCAAGATTCTTCTTCAAAGTAAGTCTTTCGCCAAGAATTTATATATTTCCAACTCAAATTCTTCCATACAATTATGAATCACTAATGAGAATCATAATTCTTGACCATAGAGATTTTAAGAAACTAATGCAAGAATCTCAAGAAAGGTTTCTTGATTGTTTACCTTCAAGCTAGAGTTTCAATGCTTCTAATCAAGTTCTTATTCAAGATTCTTCAAGAACCTTGTTCTTCTAGGTATGTAAGACTATCATAGTGTTGGACTAGTTTGTTCTCATGCTCTACATCTACTTTCAAATTAGTAAAAGAGTAATCTAGGTTTCTATCCCTAGATTTGAGTTTCTTGAGATAAGTTGATTTTGAGTTCTTGAGTTCCTTAATCTTTTGAAATTCTATTCCAAATTATTGACCTGCTATATGTTATACATTAAGATTCTTGAGTTAATTCGTTCATGTCTATATTTCAAGATGAACCATATGAATTGAGTACTTTTGAGATGAGTAGTATCGTTGAGTTCTGAGTTCCGAGTTCTTGAGTCCTTGAGTTCTTGAGTTTTGAGTACTGAGTTTCCATATTGCTATTAAGACCCCTGAGTTGAGTCTTTCATGTCCATAATTCCGCATAAACCCTATGATTGAGTTATAAATTTTGAGAAGCTTTTTCAAGCCAATATTTGAGTTTTGAACTGAGTTTTTGAGAAAGTAAAGATGAGTTTTGAGAAAGATTTTCTAAAACATGATTAGTATTAAAGTCAATTATGTCATTGATGTTTAAGCAGTATGGTATCTAGATATACCATCAATATTTATGCAGTATGACTTCCCGATTCATCAATGATCATAGCACAAAATGATTTTGATATAGTTTTGAAAAAGAGTTTTAAAGTATGAATTAAGTAAGAGTATAGGGAACTAAGTATTTCCAAAAGTATCAATTTTTACATGGATAAAAGAGAAACCTTGTTTTCTAATTGTTTTACAAGTTCAAAGATATTTCAAGAGTAGTTACCTCGTTTAAAAGGATAGTTTGAGCAATTATATCAAACCATAGGAAGAGTATGTTTTGAAACATTGAGCATAAAGTTATACCACTTATTTTGGGAGTAGTATCGAGCACTGAATTGGGTTAGAGTCTTTTATGATTCGGAATTCCCATAGAACTACATAGCCAGCGTAGGATATGATAGTATCGACTCTTCATGAGACTCCTCACTTCCTCTGAGAAGGCTAATTAGGTTGATCCATAGTCACAATATCATCCTATACCCCGAAAAAGTATATGACGGCCTTGGCAACGTGAGGCAAAACGTTGTATCATTGTTAGGCTCATGGTAATGGTTGTTGGTTAGAGAAACCCCCACAAGTAAAATATATTATTTTCATTGTATATTTTATTGTAAAGCTTAAATGGTTTTCACTTCATGTTCATGTATTGATTCAGTTGAGCATATATATATCTATATCTATTGCAGTCCTTTCATTCAATTATTTATTAGTCAGCTATACTACATACTCGTACATTCAATGTACTGATTCGAACTGCTTCTTTTAATGATGCAGATACATGTTCTTAGGATCCCTAAAAAGAGTCTATTGAGATCATTTCATCCACTCGTCATCTTTCGAGTGAGGTCTCCTTACTTCTGGAGGACTCCAGTTTTATGAGTTGTTAGTATTAGTAATATTTTGAGTAGTCATGGGTCTTGTCCCGACAGTTGTCCATATATAGTAGAGGATTCATAGATAAACAATTTTGGAGAATCTTTCATTTTTCAGAGGTTTTCTTTAAAACTTATATTTCATACTCAGTATATTCAGAAAATTTTGAGATTTATTACACCGTTGATTTATCATTTAGTCCAGTTTGATGCTTGTGTATGCATGAGTTAGTCTTTCTCTTGTAGATAGCTAGGATGAGGGTTCGCTTGGGGGCCAGCAATGGTTCTCGAGTGCCAACCACGTCTAGGGTGTAGGGTCGAATCGTTACATTATACTCATTGATAGTGCACTATTTTTTATATTATTAGCAGAGGCAAAGTGGTTTTGGATTTTTATAACGATTATTTTAAGTGATAGTAATTGATTTTTAAACTTAACATTTATACAAAATTAATAATTTTTTAGTATGAATAAATCATTTAACCAAACGTTACCGTGTTGAAAGTAAATCTTGCCCGACGCCTATGGAGTGTGGTCTAATAATTTGGCCCTCCTCATCTTGTAATAGATAGCTCATGGAACCATGGTACACCCCAACTTGACCCGTAGCCATAGTTGCCGAGTGTTGATCTGCACCAGACGAATTCAAAATTTTAAATTTCATGAATTTTCATAACAATATTATCAACATCTAAACAAAATTTATTATGTTTACGTGAATTCGTAATCATTACCTGAATCAAGACCGGTCCCATCGGCCTCAACTCCTATTAGCTTAACATCTTCATATTGTATAAATTCATGAAACAATCCCAATGCATTACAGCCACTCCCAACACAAGCCACCAACATATGTGGTTTGCCACCCCACTTGTCCATGGCATGTTTCCTAGTCTCTTTTCCAATAATTGATTGGAATTCACGAACCATGGTTGGACATGGGTGAGGTCCTATGGCTGCACCTACTAAGAAATAGCTTTTATCCAAATTGTTGACCCAATATATAATACCTTGTGACACAGCATCTTCGAATCTTCCTTTAACTGATTTCACCTGTACATTCATTATGTTTTTGTCATAGAAAAAACCCAAACCAAAGGAAATAAGCTAAGTACTTCCTCTGTCTCAATTTATGCGATACTTAATATTATTTCGAGAGTTAAACAATTTAAATTTGACTGACAATTTACGCATGAATTCTTTAATTTTTTTAAAATGAAATTTATATATTTGTAAACTACCTAAAAAGTACTATAAGTCACAATAATTGACAATTCAAAATATTTAAAAGATGTATGAAAAATTTACGGTCAAAGATAGACTTGTTTGAATTTCGAAATTCAAAAAATGCCACATAAATTAGAACGGAGGGAGTAATATTTATCTGATTTTGACATTAAAAAGATAGAATTAAAGAATCGCAAAGAAGAAAATATATTTTTTTCAATGGACTACGGTATAAAGTAAGATAAATAAATTAAAACAAATGAAATATCTTTTTTACTTTTTTGGTGTTGCTGGAGTTGTGAATACAGACTCTCTTACTTTGTTTTGATACTATGTTAAACTGTATTACTGTCTCATCTAAAAGATTAAGACCTTAGAGAAGATACAGTTTGGATGCATTTTGTCTTTAGGATGTGACTATTAGAAGGGATTATTCTACAAGGAGTGAGGGAGAAAGGTTGGTCGAGATGACAATTATGGCTATGTGACTTGATAGATTTGAGATGATAGATTGTGATGATGTCTTTAGTGTGAATGATGCTTCATTGTTGCTTTTATGTTATGTAAGTTGCTTAGAAGAATTTGAGTAGGCCTACTCCCAAGGGGGGGATAGTGTGCCTACCTAGCTAGGTGATTGTGAGGTATGCTTAGTTGTTGGGAGAACCCGGCTTAGTCATGATGAGTTTTCGAGGTATGTTGATAGATTGGTGGAATAGTGGTGCTTAAGTGGTGCCTAGAGATGTTGAGTGAGTAGACTCATTTAAAAAAGGATAGAAGTGTAATCATCTATGGTTTAGAATCATCTTGTGTGATGAGTGTGAAGTTTTAGTTATGACTTGCTCCGGCCTTAGAATCGAAGGAAGTGATGTTGTAAGGAGTTTGTATAGGCTTACCCCCAAGTGGGGGATAATGTGCTTAGATGGTAAGGTCATTGAGTGTCCCTAATGTTCATGAGTTAGGTTTGCTTGATAATCTCACCTTAAGAGGTGTAGTGAGTTTGAGAAGTTTAATCCCAGTTCGGTAGGCTCATATGAGACTTTGACTAGTGTTGGTAAGGTTGCTTGTGAGCGAGAGTGCTTAATGCGAACCTCTCTAATTTAGAAGTACCGATTGGGATCTTAGATCGGCAAGTTAAGAAATAGACGAGTAAGAAAGTGTTTCCATGAAAATGTTGAGTAAGAAAGTGTTTCCATGAAAATGTTGAGGAGTGGTATTTTAGTAAGGATTTTAGTTGAAGGTGCTTATTTGGGAGGCCAAGGCCCAATGAGATGTCCCTATATCCTTATGTCCTCTTCTATTCCTCCTCTAAGCTTAAGATGATAAGTTCTCCTTAACTCATTTCATGATTTAGGAGTCTTGGATGTTGTGTGTGTCCTATGATTCCCTATCCTTTAGAGTTACTTTTGTTAACGTTGGTAGGATTTGGATGCATGGTTATTAGACCTCTATTAGTTTTAGAGCCTGGTAAGGTTATAATGAGCCTTAATAATGCTTGAGTTTGTTTGAAAGGAGTAGTATTTGAGGTTTTAGAAAAAAAGGGCTTACTCCCAAGTGGGAGATCATGTGCTTGGATAGCAATTTTGATTGAGAGTCCCGATATCCTCTTCCTTTCCTTCTATTTCTATTCTAGCTTGAGACCAAGAGTTCCTTTATGGGCTTGTTTTATGTTTAGGAGTCATGAGTGTATTAGAAATTTCCATGATCTCCTTATGTTAGGCATGTTTTTGAAAGATTCTCATTTTGTATAAAATGTATTTTTCATGAATTACTTGTTCCTCATGTTGTTGTACATTTAGTATGGTGATGGCATATTTAACATCATGAGATGATGTGATGAATCTGCCTTGCTAAGTTTTTGATGAAATGACACATTTGCTACATAATGTTGTGTTGGTCTTGCTTATAGTTGGAAAAGGTAATTCTTCCTATGACTATGTGATTAATGATGTTTAGAAGTGTTTGTGTAGGCTCACTCCCAAGAGGGAGATGGTGTGCCTAGCTAACATTGTGTTATGTGCTTATGTGTTGCCATGACTTCTTTATATGATGCATGTTCATGAAAACTTGTGTTTTGAAAGAAAATGAGTTATGTGAATTGTTTCCCTCATGTTGTGGTGCCTTGAGTAAGAGTTTCCTATTGAACTTCATGAGGAGATTATATGAGCATGTTTTGACTAGAAGTTGAGAATTCCTCCTTGAATAAAATGCTTTTGAGAAGTAATTGCTTATGAGCTCCATGAGAGTATGTGGAGCATGTTATGACTAGGAGAAGGTAGTTCCTCCTGTGAACATAAGATATGTTGCATTTCAAGCATATTAGGTTGGTAAATGTAGTTCTTACTTCCTTGCATTGTATTGATCATGTTGAATTGGAGTTGATGTTTCCTCCTTTGAATAAGTGCACATTGTGAATAGTATATTTTGAGTTGTGCATTATTGTGATGTTTCATGCATGATTGGGCTACTAGTTTTGAGTCTTTAATTCCAAAAAGTGTTTTAAGTATCATTCGAGGAATAATGTTCCCAAGTGGGGGATAATGTAACAACTACGAAAACTAGTGAGACCAAGCTAGAGTCTAACGGAAACGAATAGGTGAAACTAGAGACTAACTTGTGTGTCTTTGAGTTGACATGAGGTTTTGAGGTTGTAAAATGATGTCCCGAGCCTAGGTTGAGGTGTTTAGGGGTTAGACGTCAAGGTACGACCCCCCAAAGACCAACCAAGGGTCCTTGAGGGGGACCCTAAAGCCTAAACCCCAAGGCTGCCTAAGTTCACAAAAAGCTGTCAAATAGGTGACCTACAGATGGCCATCTACGGCCAGTAGATTCATTCACGCCCCGTAGGTCAAGGCCTGCACCAGGCCAGCAAACCTAAGCCTCAGGTGCAAACAATGGACGTGATTGACGTCCAGTAGCTCCACCTACGGTCCGTAGGTGGACGGGCATAGGTGCTGCCAGTTTTTAAGATTTTTAGTTTTAGTTAGGTGTTTGGGAATTGATTAGGGGTTAAGGGAGGTGAGTTAATTAGTTAGTTAATCACCTATATAAGCTAATAAGACCCTAAACTAAGTCATTAATTCATTATAACCCAAGACCCCAAATCAAAACCCAACTCCTCTTCCCTCGAAAAGTCTTCTCTCTAGAATTCAATTGAAGACCAAGAAAGTGATCAACTAGGGCTTGAAGATGGGAGCTTTTCAATACAAATTTGGTGGGATTCTACACCTAAGGTATGGGAGTTTTCATCCTTGTCTAAGTTCCATTCAAGGAGCCCTCTCAAAATATGTTTTCAAGTCTCCAATTTTCCCCAAAAACCTAGGGTTCAATCTATGTCATGGGTCTTCTTCCAAAACGATTTAAATTATTTGAATATGATTTATTATGGTTTTTTATGATAAATTAACATTGGATTGATGGAGTTTTTATGAGAATTCCCCTTGGACCCACGATTTCCCCCTCTTTACTAAATTGACTTCATGATGAAGGAATTGTTGAATATTGACCCAATTATGTGATTAATGGTTGTTTTGGTGTAATTACATGATTCTAGTATAATCAAACATGTATCCTTGACTAACCTAAGATCCTATGATGAAATTGATATAATCTAGGGTTATGTCATGAAAGAGGCTAATTGAGGGTTTAGATGTGACCTTCTAAGATTGATGAACTTCTTCATGTAATGCCTTAGATTAGATCACCTAGGCTTTAATTGATTTAGGGTAAAGATTCTAAACATGAATTGACTTGATTATGACTTGTATGATGGATCATGTTTGTGTAGTGTTGAGATTGAGTCTATATGTTTCCTATATGACTAATTGATCAAGAATTAGGCATGTGGTTAGGTTACCTTGAGAACTAGGATTGCTTAATCTTCATGTGAGGCATTGCTTGAGAGTAAGGCTTGTAATATGAAGATGACTCCTAGGGCTTAAAGGTAAAGAACTAAAATGAATAAGCTAAGGGTGTTAAAGCTCCAAGAAGGAAGCCCTTATGTATGTTGAATTTTGTATGGCCCTATTGTGAAGACTTCATCTACTTGACCTCTAATATTAGTATATGAGTTTATGCATGGAATGAATGTTGAACTTGGGTTATGACTATATCTATGTTTCATGTATTGAATGCTAGATGTGGTAACTCAATATGACCCTTGAATGCAAGATATGAGCTGTATGTATGATTATGATATTATAAGCATGTCTATGAACACTTTGAGTATATAAATGATTTCTCAGCGGGGATTTTAATGAAGTTGTCATGCCCCGTGGCTACCCCTTGGGCATAAACACGGGACCTAAGATCACGAGTGACCACAAGCTAACTCTGAGCTGACATATCATAAGAATACTTAAACAGCTGACCAGAAGATACAATGCAGAAGCTTAAAACATGAGATAAATTGAATGATGGAAAATACCTAAAAACTGGTCTGAATATATAAATATTAAATAAGAGTTAATGACACTGGACTATAACTCAAAATACTAAAGTTGAATCTAACTATGTCTGAATAAAGCCTCTAACTGACTTGAGTTGCTAGGACATGCCCCCAGCTAGCTCTAGTAAAACTGAATTTGAAATGAAAGACTGAATATAAAAATATGTCTATCTTCCTCAAAGTATGATGACTCACCACTAATGCTGCTCAGTGAGGATCGGGAACCGATCTATGTGTGATTTGAATGATGAGGACCTGAACCTACATCACGAAAAGATGTAGCGTAGAGTATGCATCTGTACTTGAAAGGTACTGAGCATGCATGATAGGATAAAGTTGAACAACATATACTGAGTAGTGATTTAATCTGAACATGATGAAGATATTGAAATATATGAAATGAACTAAACTGAATGCAATGACCAAGTACATAATGTGCAGAAACTGAATACTGAAATATAACTGGAAACCTGGTAAAATGCACTAGAGTCTAGTTGTGGGAGTTGAAACTGAATACTGAAATATAACTGGAAACCTGGTCAAATGTACTAGAGTCTAACTGTGGGAGCTAAAACTAACCAACATAAAACAACGTGTGCTAAACGTGGAGTCCGATGTATACGCCCCATCGAGAGGACCCAATATACCATGCTGGGGGATAAAGGCATGACTGACGTGATCACTAAATATGATGCCCACAAAGGGGACTTATAAACCTACGGGGGCACATAGTTCTGGGACTGAAGAAAACCTATGGTGTGTTCTTGAGAAAGCTATCACCTGTTTCTTCCCTTTTTGCTCTAAGCTTTGATGAATTTAGGAGAATGGTCGACTAGGTTAGGTTTTGATTAAGTTAGTAGTCTTAAACTGAGTAAAACGACATAGTTTAGGGGTTAAATGACATAGTTTAGGTTCCCAAAACACAGGGGAAAAGATCAAATGACTCTCACTTAAATCTTCCGAAGCAACCGACGACCCCTGACCAACGGACCGTGGATTGACCGACAGTCTGTCCTAGCAGAGTGTCATTTGGCTTCAGAGAGCTGGAGCTGAGGGTCACGTTCCACAGACCTGGACCACGGCCCGTGTTATGACCTATGGTCTATAGGTTCGGCCGTGGTTCATGACTTTTCTAAGAATTCTGGGCAGAGCAGAGGTGGCCTCCATAGGTGCACTTGCAACTTCTGAAAAGCTGCAAATTTTAATTCTTTCTGAATCTGGGGTGTTACATTATCTCCCCCTTAGGAACATTCGTCATCTTATGAAGTCTAAACTAGCTGAGTATGGAGGGAAGGAGCTGCAATCCCTAACACTAAGTACTGGAAACTGAAATCTGACTGAACTGAGTTCCAAAAACATGCAAATATGTTGAAATGCAAGTATAACTGAAGGAGCAAGGTCCTAAGACTGAATTTACGCAATAGTAAAATGAGAGACTAGAGAGGAACTATTACCTAAAGCTAAAACAGAATCAGAAGGAAAGAAGTGAGGATACTTGGCTTTCATGGCTGCCTCTGCTTCCCAAGTAGCTCCCTCAACAGACTGACTCCTCCAGAAAACCTTAACTCAAGCATCTTCTTTGTTTCTCAACCTACGAACCTGACGATCAAGAATTTCAATTGGCACCTCTTCATAAATGAGACTATCCTTCATAGCCACACTTTCTAATGGTACTATTGATGCTGGATCACCCACACACTTCTTCAATAAGGAAATGTGAAAGACTGGATGAACTGTTGCTAGTTCTGCTGGCCACTCTAACTCATAAGCCACTTTACCAACCCTTTACAAGATTATGTAAGGACCTATATATCTAAGACTGAGCTACCCTCTCTTTCCATATCTCATCAGACCCTTCATAGGTGACACTTTCAGGAAAACCCAATAATTGATTTGGAACTCAAAGTCCCTTCTCCTTACATCTGTATAAGACTTCTGATGAGTCTGGGCTATCTTAAGCCTATCTCTGATGAGCTAAACTTTTTCCATAGCATCATGAACCGAGTCTGGCCCTATCAAGGCTGCTCCACCCACTTCAAACCAACCATCTGGAGATCTACATCTACGCCAATACAATGCCTCATAAAGGGTCATCTCAATACTGGAATGATAACTTTATTATAGGCGAACTCTATGACAGGTAGGTGATCATCGCAACTACCCTTAAGATAGATCACACAAGCTCTCAACATGTCCTCTAAGGTCTGAATGGTACGCTCTGCCTGACCATTCTTCTTTGGATGAAATGTTGTACTAAGATTAACCTGAGTACCAAGACCTTTCTTAACTGATTTCCCAAAGTGAGAGGTAAACTGAGGACCTCTATATGAGATGATAGACAAAGAAACCCCATGTAAACTGACTATCTCATTTATGTAGAGTTTAGCGTAATCCTCTGCTGAATCTGTAGTCTTGACAGCCAAGAAGTGAGCAAACTTAGTAACTTAGTCTACTATCACCCAAATGGAATCATGCTGTCTCCGAGTATGAGGTAACCCTATGATGAAATCCATGTTTATCACTTCCCACTTCCATATAGGAATGTTATTATCTTGAGTCATACCTCATGGTTTATGATGTTCTACCTTAACCTGTTGACAATTAGGGCACTTATCCACAAAATATGCTATATCCTTTTTCATGCCATTCCACCAAAAGACTTCCCGCAGATCATGGTACATCTTGGTGGCACCTGGATAAATAGAAGACCTGGAGTTATGGGCTTCTGTAAGAACCTGCTGTCTCAACTCATCGACCTTAGGAACACATAAGCGACCCTGGTAACGACGCACACCATATCCCCCTTGGGAGAAAACCTCAACTCTCTGCTGATGAGCTGCACCTTTCATTTGAAGCAAAATAGGATCACTACCTTAATTTTCCTTAACCTCCGCTACCAATGAAGATTTTGACCCATTCCAAACTATCACACCCTTATTTGATATGTTCATAGGACAAACTCCTAAGCGAGCAAGCCGCTTAACATCTTTTTGCTAATTCCTTCCTTTCTTCCTGTATATGTGCCACACTACCCATAGATAGTTTGTTTAGAGCATCAACTACTACATTGGCCTTACCAGGATGGTAAAGTACATTCATGTCATAGTCCTTGAGGAATTCAAGCCATCTCCTCTGGCGAAGATTCAACTCTTTCTGGGTGAAAACATACTGAAGGCTTTTATGGTCTGTGACCACATCTCTGTGAACACCATACAAGTAATGTCTCCAAATCTTCAGCTCAAATACTACGGCTGCAAGCTCGAGGTCATGAGTTGGGTAGTTCTTCTCATGAACCTTAAGCTGCCTAAAAGAATAAGCTATAACCTTACCCCGCTGCATCGACACCCAACCTAGGCCGACTCTGGATGAATCACAATAGATCACATAACCGTCTGAACCCTCTAGTAAAGTCAAAATAGGAGATGTAGTCAACCTAGTTTCAATTCTGGGAAGCTCTTCTCACAATCGTCTCACCACTTAAACCTAACTTTTTTCTGAGTCAACTTAGTCAATGGGGAACCTATGGATGAAAATCCTTCCACAAAACTTCTATAATAATCGGCTAAACCGAAGAAACTTGTGATATCTATAGGAGAGGTTGGTCTCACTGCCTCTATTTTCTGAGAATCTAGATAGATTCCTTCACTAGATACGATATGACCAAGGAAAGCAACTGATTGTAAGCAAAACTCACATTTGCTAAACTTAGCAAATAACTGGCAATCTTTGAGAGTCTGCAGAACAACTCTTAGATGAGTCGTATGCTCTTCCTCATTCTTAGACTAATTAAAGATGATAACGAACAAGTCCAAACACTGCTTGAAAACCCTGTTCATTAAGTCCATGAAAGCTGCAGGAGCATTGGTTAGTCCAAATGATATAAATACAAATTCATAATGACCATACCGAGTTTTGAAGGTTGTTTTTTGGGAAGTCACTATCTCTGACTTTGAGATGATGATAACTGGATCTGAGGTCTATCTTCGAAAAATGACTAGCACCCTGAAGTTGGTCGAACAAGTCATCAATCCTGAGGATAGGGTAGTTATTCTTAAATATGAGTTTGTTTAACTAACGATAGTTAATGCACATTCTGAGAGAACTATATTTTTCTTTCACGAACAACATTAGAGCACCCTATGGAGAGATACTAAGTCTGATGAAGCCCTTATCTAGAAGGTCTTTCAACTGTTCTTTCAATTCCTTAAGTTTAGCTGGATCCATTCTGTAAGGAGAAATCGAAATGGGTTGGCTATTTTGAAGGAGATCTATTTCTTAGTCCATTTCCCTTTCAGGGGGAATTCTGGAAAGATCTTACGGGAACACTTCTGGAAACTCATTTACTACTGGGACTAACTTAAGAGTTAGGGTTTCAGAGTTTGAATCCTTAACCCAAAAAAGATGATATATATATCCTTTTTAGATCATCTTTCTGGCCATAAGGTAAGAGATAAATCGGCCCATAGGCGCTGAGCTACTACCTTTCCACTCTAACACTGGCTCGTTTGTAAAATGTAAAGGAATAATCCTCATTCTACAATCGAATGAGGCATAACAGGAATGTAACCAATCCATGCCTAGAATGATATCAAAATCTACTATTTCTAAATCTACACGATCTGTTTAGGTGACTTTTTGAGAGAATGTGACAGGGCAATTTCTGTATACCCGTCCAGCTATAAGTGGCTCACCAACTTGGGTAGAGACTGAGAATGGTTCTAAAAGAGTTTATGGACTAACACTGAAGTTTACTGCTATATAAAGAGTTACAAAGGAAAGTGTAGCCCCTGGGTCTAACAAAGCATACACATCTAAATGAAAGACTCATAACGTACCAGTGACCACATCAGGAGAATCTTCCTGGTCCTGACGATCTTGGAGAGCATACAACCTGTTATGGCGTTGACTGCCACCTGTGCCAGATGAAGTACCCTACTGAGTTGGACGACCTGCTGGTGCTGCAAGAGCTGTAGAATAAGCCCTATTAATTTACCTCCTTGTCCCTATTTATAATAAGGGAAATCTCTCAACCTGTGACCAGACTGACCACATCCAAAACATTATTCCTTTTCTGCGAGACACTCGCTCGGATGGTTCTTACCACACTTTGGACAAGTCGGGTAGGTCCTGTTACCTGAAGTACTCCCTTGAGACTTAGAGCCTAATGTCCTACCTTTCTGAACCTGTCCAAACCTTAGGGTGGAGCAATAGGTGATGAAGGTGCTGGAGCTGAAGACCTTTGCTGAAACTGCGAGCGATTTCCACCACCCGATTTTTGTTGAAAGTACTAATAGTTTCCTGTTTTAGCCTTCTTATTGTCCTTAGCCATATCCCTAAGCTTATCTCCCTCAACTTTCTGAGCATGAGTCATCAGCCTAAATATATTTATGTCTTCTAACAACATAGAGTTTCTACACTCTATCTTCACCAAGTCAGATACCCCAAAAAGTAACCTACTCATTTGTGCCCTGGGATCGGCAACCATATGTGGAGCATACCTAGAGATTTGGATGAACTTAAGTCCGTACTCTTGGACTGACATCGAACCTTGTCTCAAATTCATAAATTCCCAAGCCTTAGCCTTCCTCAAATCTCTTGGGAAGAACCTGTCAAGAAAAGCTCCGGTTAAACACTCCAAAGTCACAGGAGCTGCATTCTCACCCCTAATTTCCTTCAACTGCGTGAACCATATGTGAGCCACATCCATAATCTAGTAGGACACCAACTCTACCCTATCATTTCCAGTCATTTGCATCACTCCAAATATTTTTCTTTAACTCATCAATGAAGTGTTGGGTCTTCACCAACTTACGACCCTAGAAAATCAGGCAGATTCATCCTAACAAAATCTCAGACTCTAACTGCAGCTGATCCAACATTAGTGTTAGTAGGAACTGGGACCTGCTGATTGTTCTGGTTGGCCACACTCTGAGCCAAAAGTTGGATGGCATTCCGAAAATCTGCATTCAAAACCTCATGGTCTGGGACTGGAGGAACTGTGTTAGTGTTGCGGGCATTGGAATTCCTTGCGTAAGCTCTACGAGGAGGCATTATTTGAAACACATAACGACAAATTAGAAACGAGAAGTTGGATCATACCTCACACACGATAAGAGTAGCAAAGAAAGTGAAGTTTTCCTAAAACACTTCGCGGCCTCCCTCTCATTAGATGTGGTGAACTTCACACCTATGAACGAGACTCTACTGAGTGTAGCTTTTCAGACATTCTAGGACTCTTAAACCTAATGCTTTGATACCAATCTTGTCACGCCCTGAGGCTACCCCTGGGCGTAACGACAGGACCTAAGATCACGAGTTACCCTAAGCTAACCCTAAGCTGGCATATAAAAAACATACCTAAAGAGCTGAACAAAAGATACTATGCGGAAGCTTAAAACATGAGATAAACTGAATTATGGGGAATACCCAAAAACCTGTCTGAATATATAAATATTGAATAAGGGTTAATGATACTAGATTATAACTGAAAATACTAAAGCTGAATAAAGCCTCTAACTGACTAGAGTTGCTAGGACATGCCCCCAGCTAACTCTAGAATATCTGAAACTAAAATGAAAGACTGAATATAAAAACATGTCTATTATCCTCAAAGTATGAGGATTCACCACTGATGGTACTGAGTGTGTATCGGGAACCGATATACGTGTGATATGAATGCTGAGTGTATCACCCCGCTACTAGAAACACTTGGAATTAGAAAGAAACCATTTTTGGAAATAATTAAATTTGAAAAGTTTGAAAAAGTTAAGCTAAGTATGAATTTTGGGTAAACTTCAAACGAAGGATAATTTAGGTGTGATATAAGATACCTTAGGAAAGATATTTGAATTATCTTTCTAACGCCATAATGTTTGATCAATTTTGACATTGTATATGAGGGACATATGCCTATTTGAAGTTGGGCTGTCTAGATAAGGAAAGTCAAAAATGGATTTTAGAAGGGTATTATAGTCTTTTCACTACCCATTTAGTTGAAAACATTTTTAGTAAATTATTTGGGGTCAAAACTAAATTGGTTCAGTTTACGCACTTAAAGAATTCATGCTAGGGTTTTAGAGCGAAGGACTCAAGAGAGAAGAGAAGAGGAAAGTCAAGATTCGTCGTCTTCATGAGGAATTGACTGTAGATTTCATCAAAGAATTTATCCTACGATGTATATGAGACTTTCATAACGTTGGGTTCTTTCACCCATGCGCTAAAAAAGCTTATTTCAGTTTGAAGTACTCCTAAAAGGATTGGAAGTTTGAATGTTCTTGATGTGTGTTCTTGAATTCCTTTCGTTCTTGAATTTGGGTTGAGATTGATGAGTTTCTTGAGGTTATAGTGTTGTTTCCTTGAGTTGTTTGAGTTAGATTCTTATGCATATATACGGGGTATCTAAATCTAAAGAGAAGTTGAGAAAAAGAATCGAGTGTAGGCGAATTGGGGTCAGAAAATAAAGAAGGAAAAAGTCAGGCGAATCTTGGTACCAGGTCCGCAGGATAGAGAATTTTCTCTCCGCGTCGCGGAGTGGTCACAAACCCTTCTGCTTCAAAATTTATCTCGCGATCAAATATATTAATGGATCTCCGCGTCACGGACTTGCTTCAAGACTGTGATTTCTTGATCGTTTCTCATGTTTAACTATCTAAATACACTCATAAACATCATGATATCTTTCCTATCACAGATCACAGTCCTTGGATCAATAAATTCAAATTCAAGGAAAGTTAAGTGCCAATTCAAGAGAAGTTCGTAGAGTCTTCCAAAAGTGTTTTATAAATGTTTTAACTTTGTTTTAAGACCTGAGTTTTGAGTTGATTAAAAAGTAAAGATTGACGTTCATTTCTTCTACAGAGTCTATTGGGACTATGTATTCCCAAAGAGTAAAATGATATCACATTTAAACAAGAAAGGAAACTTAGATTTCCAAATGAGCCTTTGAGCTAGTTTTCAGTAAAGAGTAAATGCTATCACAATTAAGCAAAAGAGAAAACACTAATTTCCAAGAGAGTCTTTGGGCTAGTTTTGAGTAATTATATCAAAACACAGAGTTATGTTATTAAACATATGAGCTAGTATATTTTGGGAGTAGTATTGAGCACCAATATGGAGGAGAGTTCAGACAACTCCCAGCCCCCATAAACCATCTAGCCGTCATGGGTTGAAAAGGCTCATACTTTTTAGATGATTCCTTAGTGCTTTTTATCATAGACTAGTGGATCCACTTAGTAGTCAGGTTCTATGCCCTTAGCAAGGTATATGACGACCCTAGAAACGTTAGTCAAAACACTATATCACATAACTCTTAAGTGATTGTTGTCGGTTAGAGAAAATCCTACATGGGTATTTTGTGTTCTTATATACACAAAGTCAATTGTATTTTTATATACATTAGGATTATACATTGTATCCTTGCATACATAGAGAGTTACTATTGTATTTCTAAAAAAACACATGAGTTGTCATCTATGGTTTAAGAACTTTTCTTTATATTGCATTTATATTACTGCTTTATATTGAAATTAGTTCAGTTCAGTAGATTTGAGTTGAGACCAGGTTTGTTCTTTCCGTTCCCTTTTCAAGCTCATTTCTTCTTTTAGAATTCCCCTCGCATGCCCGTACATTCAATGTACTGATGACATTTGTCCTGCATCATTGTTATGATGCATATACAAGTAACCAAGATCAGCATCCAGTGCATCGTTGATTCTAGTTGAGCTTTAGAGTTTGTTGGTGAGCCTCTTTGCTTCCAGAGGATCCCTTTTTGTTGCTTTTCAGTATTTTAGTTCATTAGGATGTCGTGGGTCTTTTCCTGACATCCATCTCAATTATTAGAGACTTCATAGACAGTTAGTTAGTTCTTTTGTCATTATCTTGTTATTGACTTATGTTGAATCTTGAGATGTCTCTTTGGCTAAGTTGAATGTTATTTCTAAACACTGTCAATTTATCTATTCAGACATCTTTATTTAAGATTGTATTTAAGTACATTTTCTATTGAGTAACTCTTTCCGTGAGAGTCTAGCCAGGCCAAGGGTTCACTTGGGGCCAACAATGGTTCTCGAATAACAGTCCCACCCAGGGTGTACGCTCGGGGCATTTGTTATCAGATCACACTGCTCAAGTGTCCTAGAGAGTCTATGAAATCGTGTCTATAGAGTCCTAGTTATCGGTGTGAAGCGTGCCACATCTATAATTAGGAGGCTGCAAAACTTAGGAATTATCTTACTTCTTTCATACTCATTTCATGTGGTAGAGTTTATCTCTAAAAAGTTTCTTCTAACTCATGTTTGCGCGTGTCTTTCAGATCATGCCTCCACGAAGATCTGTCAGAGGTCATCTCGCTAGAAGGAATGTTGAACCACGGGAACAAGGGTACCTAATGCACCAGAAGTGCAACCCCAATGAGAGGTGACCAATGTTGAATTCTGTGAAGCTATCCGGATGCTAAGTCAAGTTGTTACCAATCAAGTTGTACAGAGAGAGAATCAACAGGAAAGGTCTGATATTTGAAAGATTCGTGAGTTCTTAAGGATGAACCTTCCAAGCTTCACTGGTTTAAGTGTCACAAAGGATCCAAAAAACTTTGTTGATGAGCTTTAGAAGGTTTTTGAAATTATGCACGTTGCTGATACTGAGAGGGTGGAACTAGTTGCATACAAAATGAAGGTTGTCGCTAGAATCTAGTTTGATCAATTGAAGAAGAATCCAGCTGAAGGTGCACCACTTGTGAGTTGGGCTTATTTTGAGGAGGCCTTCTTGGGGCATTTATTTCCCCGAGAACTGAGAGAGACAAAGGTATGAGAGTTCCTCACACTTAAGCAGGATTCTTTGAGCGTTCCTGAGTACAGTCTGAAGTTCACACAACTTTCTCGATATGCTCCGGAGATGGTTGCTGACATGAGGAGCAGGATAAGTTTATTCATTGCTGGGTTGTCTTGACTGTCAAGCAAGGAAGGCAAGGCAGCTATGCTGATAGGGTATATGGACATAGCATGGCTAATGATCTATGTGCAACAAGTTTAGGAGGACAAGCTGAGGGATAGAGAAGAGTTTATGAATAAGAGGGCTAAGATATCAAGGAATGAGTTCGGGTAGTAGAAGAGCAATGCCAACCGGTCATCGTTCCAATAGAAACAAAAGGGACGTGCTCCATCATCTGCTAGTGCACCTGCACTAAAGAACAAATGTGAGTACAATAGTTAGAATTTCAGAGCTAAACCTTCATATTCTACAGTTAGTATGGTACAAGGGGGTAGTAAGCCTCCTGCATGTGCTAAGTGTGGTAGGAGCCACTCAGGGATGTGTCGTGATGGCTCCACTGGTTGCTTCAACTGTGGTCAAAACATTTATTTTATGAGAAAGTGTCCTAAAAATATGCAGGGTAATAGTAATGGGGGTAATAGAGCCTAGTCTTCTTCAGTTGCTCCACCAGACAGAGCTGCATCTAGAAAAGCTACTTCAGGGGCAGGTGGAGGATCAAACCGTCTTATGATATCACTAGTCGCCAAGAGCAAGAGGATTTGACAAATGTTGTCAGTGGTATGATCCAAGTGTTTAACTTTGATTTTTATGGTTTGCTAGATCAAGGAGCGAGTTTATGCTTTGTAACTCCTTATGTTGCAATGAATTTTTATGTTCTTCCTGAGAAACGTAGTGAGCCCTTTAGTATTTCTACACCTGTTGGTGAGTCTATTCTAGCAGAGAGAGTCTATCGTGATTGTACCATTTCCGTCAATCACAAGAGTACCATGGCTGATTTAGTTGAGTTAGATATGGTAGAGTTTGATGTCATTTTGGGTATGGATTGGCTTTATGCCTGTTACGCCTCAGTTGATTATAGAACTCGAGTTGTCAACTTCCAGTTTCCTAAGGAGCCAGTTATAGAGTGGAAGAGTAGTTCAGCAGTGCCTAAGGGTCGTTTTATTTCATACCTTAAGGTGGGAAAGTTAGTTTCCAAGGGGTGTGTCTACCACTTCATCCAAGTGAATGACTATAGTGTTGAGACACCTCCTATTCAGTCAGTTTCAGTAGTAAAGGAGTTTCCAGAAGTCTTTCTAGATGATCTTCCTAGAGTCCCTCCTAAGAGAGAAATAGACTACAATATAGATATTCTTCCTTATACTCATCCTATATGTATTCAGCCATATAGGATGTCACCAACAGAGTTAAAAGAGTTAAAAGAGTAGTTGAAACATCTCTTAGAGAAAGGTTTTATTCGACCATGTGTCTCACCTTGCGGCGCTCCGGTCTTTTTTGTGAGGAAGAAGGATGGTTCCCTTAGGATGTGTATAGATTACCATCAATTGAACAATGTTATCGTCAAGAATAAGTATCCTATTCCGAGAATTAATGATCTCTTCGATCAACTTCAAGGAGCCACTTGTTTATCTAAGATAGACCTTAGATCTGGCTACCATCAACTAAGAGTAAGGGAATGTGATATTCCTAAGACAACTTTCAGAACATGTTATGGTCATTATGAGTTTCTTGTCATGTCGTTTAGTTTAACTAATTTACCTGCAGTGTTCATGGACCTTATGAATAGAGTATTCAAGCCTTATTTAGATATGTTCGTTATCTTATTCATTGATGACATACTAATCTATTCAAGGAATGAGGAAGATCATGCTAGCCATCTCAGAATAGTTCTACAAACTCTAAAGGAGAGAGAATTGTATGCCAAGTTCTCTAAGTGTGAGTTTTGGCTTGAGTTTGTGGCTTTGTTAGGCTACATTGTTTCTGGTGATGGAATTAAAGTTGATACTCAGGAAATAGAGGCAGTGCATATTTGGCCTAGACTCATATCTCCAACTGATATTAGGAGTTTCTTGGGGTTGGCTGGATATTATAGAAGATTCTTAGAGGGGTTCTCATCTATTTCGTCCCCTTCAATCAAGCTGACTAAGAAGAAAGTTAAGTTTCAATGGTCTGAAGCTTGTGAGAAAAGCTTTCAGGAATTGAAAAAGCGGTTGACTACTGCCCCAGTATGGACCTTACCAAAAGGTACTCAAGGTTTTGTGGTATATTTGCGTCAAGATTTTGTTTGGGTTGTGTGTTAATGTAGAATGGTAAAGTTATAGCTTATGCCTCCAGACAACTTAAGGTTCACGAGAAGAATTACCCAATCCATGATCTAGAGTTAGCTGCCATAGTATTTTGTTTGAAAATATGGCGTTACTATCTTTATGGTGTTCAACGATCACAAGAGTCTTTAGTATGTGTTTAGCCAGAAAGAGCTAAATCTCAAACATAGGAGTTGGTTAGAGTTACTCAATGATTATGATATGAGTATCCTCTATCACCTAGGTAAGACTAATATTTTTGCTGATGCCTTGAGAAGGTTGTCTATGGGAAGTACCGCCTATGTCGAGGACAAAAAAGAGAGAGTTACCAAAAGATGTGTATAGACTTGCACGATTAGGAGTTCGATTTATGGATTCCACAGAAGGAGAAGTGTGGTGATGAATGGGGACGAACCATCTTTAATTTCAGAAGTGAAAGAGAAGCAAGACCAAGATCCTATTTTTCTTGAATTGAAGGCAAATGTTCATATGCAAAAAGTAATGACATTTGAACAATGGGGAGATGGTGTATTGAGGTATCAAGGTAGATTGTGTGTACAAAGGGTGAATGAACTGCGAAAGAGGATCATGGAGGAAGCTCATAGTTCAAGATATTCTATTCATCTGGGTTCCACAAAGATGTATCGTGACTTGAGAGAAGTATATTGGTGGAATAGTATGAAGAAATGTATTGCTGAGTTCTTTGCTAAATGCCCGAATTGTCAACAAGTTAAAGTAGAGCACCAAAGACCAGGTGAAATGGCTTAGAGTATAGAACTTTCGGAATGGAAGCGAGAGATGATCAATATGGATTTCATTACTGGGTTTCCACGGTCTCGCAGGCAACATGATTCTATTTGGGTGATTGTTAATAGAATGACAAAATCAGCCCAACTTTTAAGCGGTAAAGACTACCCCATTCAATAGAGGACTATGCGAACTTGTATCTTCAAGAGGTAGTGGGACTTCATGGGGTGCTAGTTTCGATTATTTCAGACAGAGGTGCGCAATTTACTGCACAGTGTTGGAAGTCATTCCTGAAAGGCTTGGGTTCAAAGTTGAACCTAAGTACTTCTTTTCATCCTCAAACAGATGGTCAAATAGAGCACACCATTCAGACTCTAGAAGATATGTTGAGGGCATGTGTGATTGATTTCAAGGGTAAGTAGGATTATCACCTACCTCTCATTGAGTTTTCTTACAACAATAGTTACCATTCTGGCATCCAAATGACTCCTTATGTAGATCTTTATGGGAGAAGATGCAGATTTCCTATTGGATGGTTTGAAGTTGGTGAAGCCGGGTTGATAGGACTAGACTTAGTTCATCAAGCTATGGAGGAAGTGAAAGTTATTCAAAAGAGGTTGAAAACAACGTAGAGTCGTCATAAATCCTACATAGATGTTAGGAGAATGGACTTAGAGTTTGAAGTAGATGATTGGGGTTACTTGAAAGTTTCACCCATGAAGGGTGTTATGAGCTTTGGTAAGAAGGGGAAGCTTAGTCCCTGGTATATTGGTCCTTACAAAATATCCAAGAGGATTGGTAATGTAGCTTATGAGTTAGAGCTACCACAAGTGTTAGTAGCAGTCCATCCGGTATTTCATATTTCTATGTTAGAGAAGTGCATGAGAGATCCTTCACTTATAATAGCTAATGAATATATTGGTATCAAGGATAACTTATCTTATGAGGAGATTCTCGTTCATATTCTAGATCGCCAAGTTCGCAAGTTGAGAACAAAAGAGGTAGCATTAGTCAAAGTTCTGTGGAGAAATAAGTTGTTTAAGGAAGCTACTTGGGAAACAGAGGAGGATATGAAGAAGAGATACCCACATCTCTATGAATCCGGAGAAATTCCAAATTAAGGTACTAATCCTTTTCTTGGTTTTTATTTTAAGTTGGCATGTTGTAATTGCATTTTGCTTGTTGGGTGTTTGAGCTAGGTGTCAGATGTTATGCCTTAAGCCTACTAAGAGTAATCTCATTCAAGGATGAATGTTCCCAAGGGGGAGATATCGTAACACCCCGCTACTAGAAAGACTTGGAATTAGAAAGAAATCGTTTTTGGAAATAATCAAATTTGGAAAGTTTGACAAAGTTAAGTTAAGTATGAGTTTTGGGTCAAATTCAAATGATCATAAATCCTAGCTCAGAATGATTTAGGTGTGATACAAGATACTATAGAAAATATCTTTGAATTATCTTTCAAACACCGCCAAGTTTGATCAATTTCGAGTTTGTATAAGGGAGATATGCCCATTTGAAGTTGGGTTGTCTAGATAAGTAAAGTCAAAACCAGATTGTAGAAGGGTATTATGGTCTTTTCACTACCCAATTAATTAAATCTATTTTTAGTAATTTATTTGGGAACTAGAATGAATTGGTTCAGTTTACACACTCAAAGATTTCATGCTAGGGTTTTAGAGTGAAGGACTCAAGAGAGAAGAGAAAAGGAAAGTCAAGATTCATCGTCTTCGTGAGGAGTTGACTGTGGATTTTGTCTATGATTTTATCCTACGAGGTATGTGAGACTTTCATAACGTTGCGTTCATTCACCTATATGCCAAACATGTTTATTTCAGCGTGAGGTCATACTAAAAAGATTGGAAGTTTGAATGTTCTTGATGTGTGTTCTTGAATTGCTTTCATTCTTGAATTGGGGTTGATATTGAGGAGTTTCTTGAGGTTGTAGTGTTGTTTCCTTGAGTTGTTTGAGTTAGAATCTTGTGCATATATACTGGGTATCTGAATCTAAAGAAAATTGGAGAAAAATAACAGAGTTTAGGAGAATTGGGGTAAGAAAATGAAGAAGAAAAAAATTGGGCGAATCTGGGTACCAGGTCTGCGTCTCGGACCTGTTTCTCAGTATATGAAATTTTCTCTCTGCGTCGCGGAGCGATTACAGACCCATCTGCCTCAAAATTTATTTCGCGACCAAGTATTTTAATGCATCTACACGTCGCGGACTTGCTTCCATACAGTTATTTCTTGATGGTTTCTAATGTTTAACAATCTAAAAACACTCCTAAACATCATGAGATATTTCCTATCACAAATCACAATCCTTGAATCCATAAATTCAAATTCAAGGAAAGTTAAGAGCCAAATTAAGAGAAGTTCATAGAGACTTTCAAAAGTCTTTTACAAATGTTTTAACTTTGTTTTAAGACCTGAGTTTTGAGTTGAGTAAAGAGTATAGATCGGAGTTCACTTCTTCAAAAGAGTGTATCGGGACTATGTATTCCCAAAGAGTAAAATGTTTTCACATTTAAACAAGAAATGAAACTTAGATTTCCAAAAGAACCTTTGAGCTAGTTTTCAGTAAAGAGTAAATGCTTTCACAATTAAGCAAGAGAGGAAACACTGATTTTCAAGAGAGCCTCTAGGCTAGTTTTCAGTAATTATCTAAAACCATAGAGTTATGTTTTTAAACATATGAGCTAGTATATTTTGGGTGTAGTATTGAGCACCGATATGGGGAACATTTCAAACAACTCCCAACCCCCTTAAACCATGTAGTCGTCATGGGTTGAAAACCTATATACATTTTAGATGATTCCTTAGTGCTTTTTAACATAGAATAGTGGATCCACTTAGTAGCCAGGTTCTATGCCCTCGTCATGGTATTGGACGACCCTGGCAGCGTAAGGTCAAATGTTGTGTCATGACATAGCTCTTAAGTGATGGTTGTCGGTTAGAAAAACTCCCACAAAAGTAATTTGTATTGTTATATACATATAGTTAATTGTATTTTTATATACATTCAGAGTTTACATTGTATCCTTGAATACATACAGAGTTACTATTGTATTTCTAAATACACAGTAGTTGTCATCTATTTTTCAAAAACTTTTCTTTATATTGCATTTATATTACTACTTTATATTGAAATGAGTTCAGTTGAGTTGATTTGAGTTGATACTAGGTTTGTTCTTTCAGTTCCCTTTCCAAGCTTATATCATGTTTTAGAATTCCCCTCGCATGCTCGTACATTCAATGTACTGATGTCATTTGGCCTGAATCGTTGTTATAATGCAGATACAGGTAACCATGATCAGTATCCAGCGCATCGTTGATTCTAGTTAAGCTTCATTGTTTGTTGGGGAGCCTTCTTGCTTCCGGAGGATCCCCTTTTATTGCTTTTTAGTATTTTAGTTCATTAAGATGGCGTGGGTCTTCTCGCGACATCGATCGCAGTTGTTAGAGGCTTCATAGACAGTTAGTTAGTTCTTTTGTCATTAGCTTTCTATTGGCTTATGTTAAATCTTGAGTTGTCTTTTTGGCTAAGCTGAATGGTATTTCTAAAATTCTCAGTTTATTTATTCAGACATGTTTATTTGAGATTGTATTTAAGTACATTTTATGTTGAGCAACTCTTCCTGTATCACCCCATATTCTATGTGTACTAGTTCTATTTATGCCCTTATAAATCCTTGTTGTATAGTTATATACTCAGTTTGCTATGCGACCAGCGACAATAGAATAGGTTTAAAGTTGCAATACCTCGTGCCTTCCAAAACATATATGACTAAGCGAACTAAAAAACAATTTGAACTCGGGATAATAAAAGGTGGTATTTGATGTAAAAGTCAAAGTGGTCAAGTGCCTATTAGTGCTACGGTCTTGTAAAGAAACTAATATTGCGAAAATGGTGTAAAATAAGTGAGGTGCTTGCTTGACTAAAATATGCTACTAGGTGACAAGTAGATGATGCACCTACTTAGAACTAGTGGACTGCATTTTAAGTGAAAAGGGCAAGTAGGTGATGCACCTACTTAGAATTAGTGTACTAAATTTTAAGTTAAAAAGGGAAAGTAGGTGATGCACCTACTTAGAATTAGTGTACTAAGTTTTAAGTTAAAAAGGGAAAGTAGGTGATGCACCTACTTAGAATAAGTGGACTGAATTTAAGTGAAAAAAGCAAGTAGGTGATGCACCTACTTAAAAACTTGTGGTAGAAATTAAGGAGGTGATGCACCTGCTTGCTTAAAAGTAAAGGATCATATTATTACTCCAATTTATTAACTGAAAAAGTCTAAAAGGGACCTATAAAGCACTCAAGCTTATCACATCTCCTTCATCACTTATTCTCCAGAAAATTGCTCCCAAGGAAAGCCATAGAAGCTTTAAGAGTTCTAGTCTACAGCTTCACCGTTAAAATCTGAAGGAAACTGGTGTTTTTAAAGTATAAGTTGGTAGAACATCTCCCATCTTAAGGAATTCAAGTGAATAATCTAAGTTAACATCAAGGTAAGGAGGAGAGGATAACCTAAACCTTGAAGAATCCAAGTCTTACCAAGTGAGGTTTCTTTCAAGCAAGGTAAGTTATGGAAATTTTCATCCCTCTCTTGTTCTTGCATTATTTTTGAAAGTTTGTATGTATTAATGAACTGAGGAGTGTTGCCTCTATATAGTGTGGGTTAGGTAAATGTTCAGGAAAGATGTGCTTGTTGGGACAGCCATGGAGTGGAGTCCCCTTAAATTTTGATTGTGAGCTCATTTTACGCATCTTAAATGTAATGTTAGTTGGAACTCACCTGATGTTGATCGGAAGCCGTACGTTTATATTGTTACTTCCACATTGTGATGCTTAGGGATTTTTTTGTGTTTCATAAAATATCGGGGTCTAGCTGGATATGCGCAGAGAAGTCATGGGAACTGGTTAGAGGATAGACTATTTAAAATGTAGTGATACACCACTTCATTTAGTGTTACATGAGCTTACTTCCTTCCATCCCTTTAATACTATTTTCCAGGCGTGATGAAGCCTGATGAGTTTCGAAGGACCTTATAAGAAGACAGTATAGTATATAAAAAAAATTAGAGGAGAATGGATGGAAAGAACACTGATGATGGGATCAATTATATATATACTGCCAATTAGTGTTTTGGTCTTATCAAGTAGCCCAAACTTGTTGATCAACTACTAATGCTAGTTTTTTAATTTACTCCATTGTAGATAAATAATCTGAAAGGAAGACAGTTAACTCATTGTAATATTCAATGTTGTGCAGCAAGGTATGTAAGGCTATTTGATTTCCTATTGCTTTGGCATGAATCCAATACTTGTATTACCTAGTTTGCTTTCTAAGTGCCCTTGGTTGTGACTGATCCAAAGTGGAAGTATAAGATCACTAGTGTAGCTAAATATCATATTCTTAGTCCCTAGAGCGTTAAAGTGAGTACTCTAATATGAGTTTATTACTAGATGTATGTGCTAACTCCACCAAGTATTAGCATGCAAGGTTTAAACGTGTTGCATCGTCAAAGTGCTAACCCTTGGCACATATTCCCCTTATATAAATAAATAATGATCCTAGATTGCACATGGTACATATGTTTATATGTTGAATAAACAATCTGCCAATATCTAGCCAACTTGCTTCAATTGTCTATTCCATCATATATGTCATCTTTTCACATGTTCATATATTCCCTCTATTAATCATTACTCCCATTGTGTTAGACTATAATATTACCTCACAAGATCCCTACTTGATCTATTGTACATTTTATATGTACTTACTTGGAATATGTATCCGTCCTTAAGTTGAATCGGCCCATGTTTTCCCTTGGTTCCACGTTCATGTATACCTTGTATTTGATATTAGTTAGTGAGTATTTGGCTGTCATATAGAGTTCAAATCTCTTGGCTGAATGTTAAATGTCTTCACTTGATATGTGCGTCAATTTGAGAAGTCAAAATGCTTACTGAGTCATATAAGCTCCTAAGTATTACGTTGGTGTCACATTTATTTCCCATGTCATTGTTATTATCGTAAGTCCATATTCATATGTCTTCTACTACTGGTCCATAGTTCCAAATCTCAATACTGATTATGACCGCCAAAATAACAATCTCAAAAGAGTTATGATCATCAAAAGAACAATCTCAAAAGAGTTATGAACATCAAAACCACAATCTCAAAGATAAAGAATTTAAGTGAAGCTATTTGTATAATTATGGGTGGCAGCCCAGGAGCAAATGCCTAGTATGGGTTGATCCAAATTGGTATTGCATGGTGGCAGCTCAGGGGTGAAAGCCTAGCATGGGCCGATCCCAATTGGTATAGAAGGGTGGTAGCTCAGGGGTGAACGCTTAGCATGGGCCAATCCCAATTTGTGAAATTATAAGGATAGCGTCCCAGGAGTTAAAATGCCTAGCATAGGTCATCCTCTTCTACCACTAATTAGCTGGTCATTTGTATCATATGCCTTATAAAGATTATAACACACAGAAAAGTAAAGAAAAGAATGTAACATACACTATTCCACAAGTATAAGCAAATGTGGTCTCTAATCCTTATCTATTTGTATTTGGTTTCACTTGAGCTCTCATTTTACATATGGTTATATTATTCCTTACATATTCAGTATATCCTTTCGTACTAACGTCCCTTATTGGGGACACTGTATTTCCTGCTACAGGTACCGGTACTCAACCAACAGATCTCCCCAATAGAAGCACATGGTACTCAATGGTTGTTGGTGAGCTCCAGGTTGATTAAGAGCTTTGTCGAGTCTTTACTATGCGTATTTTGATAGTTGTAAAATCATGCATTCCAGTAGAGGCTTTGTAGGCATTGTAAAGCTATCATATGTATTAATATTTTTATTTGTCACATCTATCGGTTCATCTAGTCAACATGTGTTGTATATGTATCTTATCATTAGTAAATATATATGCTTAGTAGTTCATTCTTTCCTCATTGGTCACTTGTAAATCATGTGTTCATACTGTTATTGTCCGCTTCACCTAGGGTTAGCGTGTAAAAAAAGTTGTATCAGAGCAGTCCGTCCTACGGAGTTTAGAAAGCCGTGTCTAGTATAGCCTTACTTATGAATGTGTTGCACGCCACATTTATAATTAGGGGGCTGCTTGAAGATTTAGGAAATGTTACCCTCCTTCATAATCCAGATCATGCGATAGAGCGAAGTTAAGAAGTCAATTTCCACTTTTACATGATCATGTTATTCATATTATGCTTACTATGGTTAAGGTTAATGCTAGCTAAAATGTCAACAAACTTTATTGAGCTCATTTTGTTTTACCATCCTACTCCACAGGGTATGTAAAGGCTTTTATGTTATTTACATATAAAGTTGCATTTGTACCATTTGTATTACGTTTGTTCAGTTGAGAAAGATATAGTATGGTTATCCATATGCTTAAAAAATTATGGGTTACCTTGTTACATATATGAGCTGTAGAAATTCCAAGCACATCTTCTTAGGAGGATGTAACCAACTCTTGAGTTCTATATTTCCTCCACATTTACAGGATCTATTCCTATAGAGGACACTCGTTCTTAGTCTGTGATATACATAGAATTTTCAGCTTTACACATCAACTCGAAATTGATGTTGTGGAAACCAATGTCTTTTAGTTGGAAGAAGGCAGTGGCACAATCTGATAGGTGCATGTATCAGTGCAATTGTGCTAGTAGAGAGGTACCTAATTGGATGGCAAAGCCCAAATTCTCAACATATATCATCCTTAATATATTAATAGTTGGTTTTTTATATGGTATGTGCCAACCACCCCGAATAAGTACTAATAACATTTGTATTCTTTTCATAGGTATAAAACTTAGGGATAATTGCGCTAATTGCTGCAAATGATATATGTATGGTAGTTCCTTCTATAATCTAATTTTTGGCTATAGAGTATTAGCAAGTGACTAAAGGGTAAGGTTAACAAAAGGAAAATTGATTGGTTAGACCTAAGTTGTGATTAGTTAGGTTGTACATAGTGGGATTGAAGTACATGAAACTACTAATTTTGATTAAAGGTACTTGTTAGATAAGAAGCATGTGAGAATGAAGCTTGAATGACACGAGCCAAATATGTACGTAGATCTTCTAGTTAGAAAGAGATGGGACATGTCAAATCCCTTAAACATAGGAGTAGGGGTGATATGAGGATTCTATAGAGGAGTGAGATAGGTGGTTATGAAAGAGTGATTTCTAGGTGTAAGAGGCAAGAATAAGGTAACAACTCTTCAACCCTTACGAGTTATAAAGGAGCACCCAGGAACAACTTTGTGAACCTTTGTTAGACAGAAAATTCATTTTAGTATTCATTCAAGTCTTGTTATTTGGTCTTGATAACAACAAGAAAAAAAGGGGAATAGAAAGGTCACCTAGATAAAAGATGCATGGACCTAGTTTATCTACATCATTAGTACAAAAAAGTAGAGTATTTTACACATGTATAGACTTCCACCAAATTGAATAGAGCTACTATAGGATTCATTTAATACATGCCTACAGTAATTCATCAATCCTAGTCCAATTAAGGGAGAGGAAAAATTGATCATATGCTAGTAGTTCTTATTTGCAAGGGAAAAGAGTCGGAGCACCCTCACTTGTTATAAAAAAAATGAGGAAATCTATTAGTATGGCCAGACCTATCTAGTTAAGCCGAAAGCGGCTAAGTCTAAGACGTTATGAATCTTGATATAACTTTATAGGTACTTGACATTAGAGTTCATGTTTTATGGTCCGTTCAAGTTTCACTATTTATTTTCTATTTTGACCTTCAAATGGCACCAGACATTGAGTGTGATGTAATACAAACTAGTAAAAAAGGTAAAGTTGACCTCGGCCTCCTACTCCAAAAGATAAACTATTGAGAATTTTTTTTCTCTATCTTAACTGTAGTATTTATATTGACCTAGAAGGAAGCCTAGCTCCAATATCAGAACACCTATAAGAATTCTTAAGAGGTTGAAGAGAGTAGATGGGGAAACAAATTGTATGTGCTTTGAGGTGAGTAAGGAATATGAGCAGAACTATCCCACCCGTGACCTAACTCTTAAGAGAGTGTTTTTTCCCATAATATGGTAGAATGGTTCTATAGGATATCTCATAGTTTTCAAAAATGGTTTGTTATATAATTATATATGCTACGTGTTCTATAACTCATCTATTTGTATGACATTTTCCCTTTATGGATTACTTTCTCACATGTTACCTAATGTCATAAAATGCTTGCACGTAAGTGTTATCCGCTTCAGAGCACCCTTGTTTATTGCTATATGTTTTCGTAGGACCTTTCCCTACATGTTATTATTTGCACTAGTTACTTCCCACATGTCACTTGTCCATATTGTGTGGGTACTGCAGGCTCATTGATTATATGCTATGGGCAATATTAGTGCTCATGGGTTATATGAATCGCATACCACTTGTTTACATGCCATATGCATCATAACCATTTCTATATATATTACATGCCTCGTAGCCTACTTGCTTAAACATTACAGGCCTTATAGCTTTTACGGCCATTTGTCATATGCTCATCTAGTCCATTTGCTACATAACTTATAGTACATTGGCTCACACGCTACCCCATAGTTCATATCTGCATGTACACCACATATTTACATAGCTTAATGCCCATATATTATGTGATCCCTTTTGTGCTAGTCTGCCTATGTGTCATACCCAATGTGACTTATTTCTCCATATACTACGCCCCTCTGTGCTTATTGACTTGAGTTTTGAACATTTTGGGAAAACATTTCCTTGTATCATTATGTAGTGAAGATTTTGACCAGAAAAGGTTGGGCATATATGTAAGTTTTATGACAATCATAGATATAAATAACTTAGCATAATGCCTTATCCGAATGTGTGGCATAAAACTTTGGAGTTTATATTAAAAGCTATGCGTTCTTATAAGACTCATCTCTGAAAAGCGTTGGAAGATAAAGGAGAAGGGATAGTAGAGCCCCGATAGGTTATGCCTATGATTTTATGTGTCCATTCCACATAGTTTTTTTAGGAGGTACTATAGTTATTCTTGATTTTTAAGGCCCGGAAGCTAAGAACAAAAGGTGTAACCTCCATTGAGGTATTGTGGAAGGACTAGAATATAACGTAAGATACATGGGAATAAAAGATGGTAGAGATCCTAAATACCCCTCCTCATTCTAATCATCAACATAAGTATCTGAGATCATATGGTCCCCTTATATGATCATAAGTCCTACTAGCATTTGTTTATTTGATATGTCATTTGCATGTCTTGTGTTTCGTAGGTATATTAAATTACTTATCTGTATGAGTTCTACTTGTGTATCATCAGTGAATTATATGGTCAAGAAAGGGGGCTAATTAGCCATATTCATATTTCATGAACCATATCTAGTGAGACGTCATGCGTGACTTTTCTATACGTGTTTTAGGTTAGACTATAGATTTTGAATAGTTCTGTTTACAAAGGGAACTCTCACAAATCTCCAAATGAAATTCCAAGAACCAACGATCAACTACACTCATAATTCGAGGATGAATTATCATAAGGGGGGGGGGGAGGATGTAACACCTCATATTCTACGTGTATTAGTTCTATTTATATGACGCTTATAAATCCTTGTGGTATAGTTATGGACTCGGTTTCCTATGCGACTAGTGACAATAGAATAGGTTTAAAGTTGCAATACCCCGTGCCTTCCAACACATATATGACTAAGTGAACTCAAAAACAATTCAAACTTGGGATAGTAAAAGTGGTATTTGATATAAAAGTCAAAGTGGTCAAGTGCGTATTAGTGCTCCGGTCTTGTAAAAAACTAAGATTGGGAAAATGGTGTAAAATAAGTGAGGTGCTTGCTTGACTTAATTATGCTAGTAGGTGACAAGTAGGTAATGCACCTACTTAGAATTAGTGGACTACATTTTAAGTGAAAAGAGCAAGTAGGTGATGCACATACTTAGAATTAGTGGACTAAATTTTAAGTTAAAAGGGGCAAGTAGGCGATTCACCTACTCAGAATAATTGGACTGAATTTAAGTGAAAAGAGAAAGTAGGTGATGCACCTACTTAAAAACTTGTGGTAGAAAATTAAGGAGGTGATGCACCTGCTTGCTTAAAAGTAAAGGACCATATTATTTGTCAAATTTATTAAGTGAAAACGTCTAAAAGGGACCTCTAAAGCACTCAAGCTTATCACATCTCCTTCATCACTTATTCTCCAGAAAATTGCTCCAAAGGAAAGCCATAAAACCTTCAAGAGTTCTGGTCTACAGCTTCACCATTAATATCTGAAGGAAACATGTGTTTTTAAAGTACAAGTTGGTAGAACATCTCCCATCTTAAGGAATTTAAGTGATTAATCTTATTTAACATCAAGGTAAGGGGGAGAGAACAACCTAAACCTTGAAGAATCCAAGTCTTAGCAAGTGAGGTTTCTTTCCAGCAAGGTAAGCTATGCAAATTTTTATACCTCTCTTGTTCTTGAATTGTTTGTGAAAGTTTGTATGTGTTAATGAACTGAGGAGTGTTGCCTTTATATGGGGTGGGCTTGGTAAATGTTCATGAAGGATGTGCTTGTTGGGACAGCCATGTAGTGGAGTCCCCTTAAATTTTGATTGTGAGCTCGTTCGGAGTATCTTAAATGTAATGTTAGTTGGAACTCACGGGATATTGATCGAAAGTCGTATGTTCATATTGTTACTTCCAGATTGTGATGCTTAGGGACTGTTTTGTGTATCATAAAATAAGGGGGTCTAGCTGAATATGTGCAGAGAAGTCATGTGAACTAATTAGAGGATAGAACATTGAAAGTGTAGTGATACACCACTTAATTGAGTGTTGCATGAGCTTACTTCTGGCCATCCCTTCAATACTATTTTTTCCAGACGTGATGAAACCTAAGGAGTTTCGGAGGACCTTATAAGAAGACTGTATAGTATGAAAAAATAATTAGAGGAGAATGGATGGGAAGAACACTCTTGATGGGTTCAATTATATATATACTGCCAATTACTGTTTTGGTCTTATCAAGTAGCCCAAACTTGTGGAATAACTACTAATGCTTGTTTTATTATTTACTCCATTGTAGATAAATAATCTGAAAGGAAAACGGTTAACTCATTGTAATATCCAATGGTGTGCAACAATGTTTGTAAGGCTATTCGATTTCCTATTGCTTTGGAATGAATCCAACACTTGTATTACAATGTTTGCTGTCTAAGTGCCCTTGGTAGTGACTGATCAATAGTGGATGTATAAGATCACCAATGTAGCTAAGTATCTCATTCCTACTCCCTAGAGGGTTAAAATGAGTACTCTAATATGAGTTTATTACTAGATATATGTGCTTACTCCACCAAGTATTAGCATATAAGGTTTAAACGTGTTGCATCGTCAAAGTGCTAACCCTTGGCACATATTCCCCTTATATAAATCAAAATGATCCTAGATTGCACATGGTACAAATGTTTATATGTTGAATAAATAATCTGCCCATATCTAGCCAAGTGGCTTCAATTATCTATTCCATCATATATGTCATCTTTTCACATGTTCATATGTTCCCTTTATTGGTTATTACTCCCATTGTGTTAGATTATAATGTTACCTCACAAGATCCCTACTTGCTCTATTGTACATTTTATATGTACTTACTTGGAATATGTATTCGTCCTTAAGTTGAATCTGCCCATGTTCTCTCTTGGTTCCACGTTCATGTATACCTTGTATTTGATATTAGTTAGTGAGTATTTGGCTGTCATATAGAGTTCAAATGTCTTGGTCGAATGTTATATGTCTTCACTTGATATGTGCGTCAATTTGAGATGTTAAAATGCTTACTGAGTCATATAAGCTCCTAAGTATTATGTTGGTGTCACATTTGCTTCCCATGTCATTGTTATTATCGTAAGTTCATATTCATATGTCTTCTACTACTGGTCCATAGTTCTAAATCTCAACAATGATGATGACCTCCAAAACAAAAATCTCAACAGAGTTATGATCATCAAAAGAACAATCTCGAAAGAGTTATGAACATCAAAACAACAATCTCAAAGATAAAAAAATTAAGTTAAGATATCTATATAATTATGGGTGGCAGCCTAGGGGCTAATTCCTAGCATTGGTCGATCCCAATTGGTATTGAAGGGTGGCAGCTAAGGGGTGAAAGCCTATCATGGGCTGATCCCAATTGGTATAGAAGGGTGGCAACTCAGGCGTGAAAACCTAGCATGGGCCAATCCCAATTGGTATAGAAGTGTGGCAACTCAGAGGTGAAAGCCTAGCATGGGCCGATCCCAATTTCTGGAATTATGAGGAGAACATCTCAGGAATTAAAATGCCTAGCATGGGTCATCCTGTTCTACCACTGATCAGCTGGTCATTTGTATCATATGGCTTATAAATATTATAGCACACAGAAAAGTAAATAAGATAATGTAACATACACGATTCCACAAGTATAAGCAAAGGTGGTTTCTAATCCTTATCTATCTGTATTTGGTTTCACTTGAGCTCTTATTTTACATATGGTTATATTATGCCTTATATATTCAGTACATCCTTTCGTACTGACGTCCCGTATCGGGGACGCTGCATTTCATGATGTTGGCACCGGTACTCAACCAGTAGATCTCCCCAATAGAAGCACATGGTACTCAGTGGTTGTTGGTGAGCTCTAGGTTGATTAAGAGCTTTATCGAGTCTTTACTATGCGTATTTTGATAGTTTTAGAGTCATGCATTCTACTAGAGGCTTTGTAGGCATTGTAAAGTGATGCTTATCGTTACCAACGACACTAACCTACGGTATGAGTTTCTACGATCGTCGATAATATAGAAACCCAACTAAAGGTTGGGGTCGTGACCCAAGGGAGTGGTTTTGAGAATTAATAGAAAAATAAAATTAAGCTCTAACTAATTGTAGCTAAAGACATTAACGAACAAAAACATAGTAAATTAAAGGGGGTGACACGAAAGTGTCAAATATCAATTGGGGTTTTGTCACAAGTAGTAAAAGAACAAAAATTAACAAGAAAATCAAGTATGGGGGAAAGTTCTTGGGGTGTGACCACAATACAAGTTGATATAAATCGTTGGGTACATGCTTTCGATAGGAAATTTGCAAGATAATAGTGACTAGGCTAAGCTTTAAATGGAAATAAGTTCCCTCCCGGGCAATTTATCCTGTTTCAAATGGGTTCCTCTCGGATACCCACTTGCCGCATGAAGACCAACTTACACCTTACCCCACTCACTCTCTCGAGATGAGTGTTAGGATATAAGACTAGGGTTCACCCTCTCGGGCAGAACCTCATGCCGACCCACTGTTTAGGCCATCAGTCTAGTGGTCTTGGTTTCGCGACCTCCCTTTCCGGCAATCCAAAAACACATGGGTGGTTTGTATTTGCAACTACAAACCCATTAAATTAAACCACAACTACTAGGTGAAACCACCATTAAAATACATCTAACCTATCAACAAGCAACACCCAACAATAATATCAACACATAGTTGCTAAATCACACCCCAAGAATAAGGTTTTTTAGCAACACATCAAGAAATAATAAAATACACCTAAAATGATACTAAAATCAAATGGGTATAAGAAATTAAACTTTGATTTAAGAAAAGGACGAAGAATGGAGAAGACCCACTTCTAACTTGGGGAAGAAGAAATCTTTCTCTCTTCAAGTCTCCCACAAAACCCTCTCCAAACTTGAGAGAAAATATCACAAAAAAGTACTATTCTATTCTGAAAAAATAATAATAATGGTTCGGCTCTTGAAAGTTAATATTAAGTTTAGTATTTATAGACTTCAGAAAATAGTGCTGGTGGATCTTTTGGCGTGGTTAGTCGATGTCGCCGAAAGACTCGGCGACTCGCCCTTCTTCTATTTCATCGCCGTTTCGTGCTTGCCTTCAGCATCTTCACATTCTAGACCATTGGGCAGTATAGTACTACTTCGCGGAAATACTCGGTGAAGCGCTGACTGATCCTTTCATCGCCTTTTCGATCCTTCTCCTTCAGGGCTTCGCGTATTGGAACAAAGGGCGGATTGAATCCCTTCGGCAAATTGCCAAGTGTACTTGGCAATGCTCAGGCTTCAGTTTCTTCGTTCTTTTCAGCCTTTTTGTTCCTAAGTGTCCATGCTTCCACTAAAACTTCAAATACTTAAAACTTAAGAGTTTTCATCAGATATTGAGACAAAACAATCATTTGAGGGCACTATTTCTATTAAAATAAAGCCCTAAATGAGTCCAATTTGTGGACTCAACAACACCCCCAACTTAAACTTTTGCTTCTCCTCAAGCAAATCAAGTTCAGTCGTTCAACAAGGTGTCTCAAATAGTGCTATAAAAGACTAAATCATGAACATACACAACAACACTCAAATTACTTATGCAAAATTCAACTGTGTACTCAATGATTCAAGTTGTGACACACCACTACTAAATGGTCTCATGCTCGTAATACCTACTACTTGTGCAAGTTCAAGCTCAACAAAAAGTATTTAAACGCCCTCACATTGCGGTCAAACCCCGAGAACTTTCCCCCATACTTGATTTTCTTTTTAATTTTTGTTGTTTTACTACTTGTGACAAAACTCCCAATTGATATTTGACATTTTCGTGTCACCCCCTTTAATTTACTATGTTTTTGTTCGTTAATGTCTTTAGCTAAGACTAGTTAGAGCTTCATTTTATTTTTCTATTAATTCTCAAAACCACTTCCTTGGGACACGACCCGAACCTTTAGTTGGTTTACTATATTATCGACGATCGTAGACACTCGTACCTTAGGTTAGTGTCGTTGGTCACGTTAAGCATCAAAATGGCGCTGCTGTCGGGGAGTTGTGTCATTTGAGAATTTTTAGATTAGTAGAATTTTTGTTCTTCTTATTTGTAGTTTACTGACCTAACTTTCAGTTTTGTTTTGAGCATTTGTGTATTTCAACAGCCATATGAGTGGGAACGGTGAAAATAGCTGCCAAGCAGGCAACCCAGCGGGTTAAGATTTTCATCGAGATGATATTGATTATATTAATAGTGTGTACAACCATGCCCAAGTGAGTGAGATGAATGCAATTCGCCTGCCACAAGCAGACATAAATGCAACATTTAAAGTTACTAGCACAACACTCCATCTCATACATTCAAGAGGTGTATATGGAGGGTTGGTGCACGAGGACTCTTATGAACACGTGCGAAGCTTCATAGAAGTGTGCACACCTTTTTCATTCAAGAATCTATCACAAGAATGCATGCGACTGCGCTTATTTCCGTTGTCATTAACTGGGGAAGCCACCAAGTGGTTAACCGAGCTTCCACAAAGCTCCATCAAGTCATGGGAGGGGATGATTATGGCTTTTCATGTAAGATTCTTCCCTCCATCAAAAATGTTGAAACTAAGAGATGTCATTCAAGGTTTTAATAAAAAGGAAGACGAACCAATTCACGAATCCTGGAGAAAATTTAAGGGAATTTTGCGAAAATGTCCAACGCATGGATTACCGAGTGACCTACTTCTCCAATATTTTTACCGTAGTATGGATTCAGTTAATAAAGGGATAGCTGATCAGCTGGTCTAAGGAGGAATATTGTTACAATCATTTGAAGTAGTATCATTTCTCCTAGATGGCATGACTAGAATAAATCAAGAATGGTGCACAAAAGATGACCAAGTTTCCCCCATTGTGCTTCAGATTAACGCAAGAACAACTTGAACAAGAAAGGAAAAGGGATGAAAATATCAAAAATATGTTGTCTCAAATTGAAGTGATACACGAGCACATGAAAGGGATGTATGGAGTATTTCGAGCTGAGGAGGGATCTCCTTCTAGGTATTTAAGACCGGGAGAGAATAAAGGTTGGAACTCCAAAGGAATTGAGGGGGGTTTTTCATCCGGTTACTTATGACCGGGGGAGAACCAAGGTTGGAACTCCAGAAGATATGAGGAGGTTTTCCACCCACGCTATCAATAGCGGGGCGTAAATCAAGGTTGGAACCATCATAGGAGTCAAGAATCAAATGGAAGAGAAAGTAGTCCTCGGATAAATGATCTATTGTCACAAATACTTGATAAACTGGAGGGCTCTGATGATTTGCTGAAAGGAATGAGAGATGATTTTTCATCACTAAACAGTAAAGTAAATTGTCATGATGATGCCATCAAAACACTAGAAGGTCAATTGAGTCTATTATCAGCTAAATTATCCTCTAGAACAATAATGGAAGATAATGAAAGAGGGCTGGTTGTGGTAACCCGGAGTGGAAAGATGGCAGAAGGGAATGTAATGAAGGATGAAGAACCTTGAATGCAGGAAGATAGCTAGGGTACAGAGGAACGAGAATGGCCCATTCCACAAAACCTAGCCAAAGAACCACAAGAAGATGCAGAGCAACTTGTCCAGGTTTCGAAAGTCACGCATTTTTTACCCAAAATACCTCCACCATTTCCTCAACCTTTGAGAAATAAAAAAGAAGATGAGAAGTTCAAAATATTTTTGTCAATATTCAAGAATCTATCAATTAACCTTCCTCTAGTAGAAGCCTTGTTGGAAATGCCGGGGTATGCCAAATTCATGAAAGAGTTGTCTACGAAGAAAAAGAACTTGGAGTATGAAACAATTGAGGTGCCCCATAGTTGCAGCGCAATTATAAAAAATGAGTCAATCACCAAGAGAGAAGACCCTTGGGCATTCACAATTCCATGCACAATTGGCATGCTCCAATTCACTAAAGCTTTGTGTGACTTGGGAGCAAGCATTAATTTGATGCCCTATGCAATATACAAGCAACTTGGTTTGGGTGAACCAAAGGCAACCACAATGAGACTCATTATGGCTGATCGATCAATCAAGCACCCAGTGGGGATACTCCATGAAATTTTGGTAAAAGTAGATCGGTTTATCTTTTTGGCTTATTTTTTGATTCTAGACTGTGAGATCAATGCTGAAATCCCCATTATTTTGGGAAGGGTATTCTTAGCTACCAGAAGAGCATTGGTGGATGTCGAAAGCGGAAAATTAAAGTTCTGTGTGAATGACGATGAGGTGACCTTTAATAACTGTAAATCCATGAAGCAACCAAGTAATATCCATGTGGTGTCTACTGAGGATGTTATAGAAGAGGCAGTGGCAAGTCTTGGTCATTTTATGCGGAAAAATGAACCTTTTGAGTTTGTACTCGCCAACTATGATGAATCCAAAGTTCAAGGCTATGTAGAAATGGTAGTTGCCCTATCAGGTTAGGAGTATACTCAAGGAATCCAATCAAATTGGATATCGACATAAAAATAGAGAAAGTCCTCCTGCAAAGCCATCAACAGAAGAACCCCCGAAGCTAGAATTAAAATTCCTACCCTCTCATCTAAAGTATGCCTTCCTAAGAGCCAATAATACGTTACCAATTATTATTGCAACCAATTTTCTCGAGGGGCAGGTGAAATTGCTTATTGAGGTATTGCAGAAGCATATAAAAGCTATTAGGTGGACAATAGCCGATATAGTAGGAATTCCTCCTGGGATCTGCACTCACAAGATTCTGCTTGACAATGAATGTAAACCTAGTGTGGAGCACCAACAGAGATTGAGCCCTCTAATGCAAGAGGTGGTGAAGAAGGAAATCATCAAGTGGCTAGATCCTGGAGTGATCTACCCTATCGCAGATAGTAAGTGGCTAAGTCCAGTGTAATGTGTACCTAAAAAAGGAGGTATAACCATAGTCCCAAATGCAAAAGGAGAACTTGTGCCGACAAGACCGGTGACTGGGTGGCGAGTATGCATGGACTATCGAATGCTTAACTCATGGATCGAGAAAGACCATTTCCCAATGCCTTTTATGGACCAAATGCTAGACCGGTTATCAGAAAGGGGATGGTATTGCTTTTTAGATGGATATTCCGATTACAATCAGATCTCTATCATGTTGGAAGACCAAAAAAAGACCACTTTTACCTGTCCTTATGGAACATTTGTATTTAAAAGGATGCCATTCAGGCAATGTAATGCCCCAGCAACATTCCAGCGTTGCTTGTTGTCTATTTTTGTAGATATGGTTGAAGATTCTATTGAGGTATTCATGGACGACTTCTCAGTCGTAGGGGATGCGTTTGAGGAATGCTTGACACACATAGGACAGGTGCTCCAAAGATGAGTGGATACGAATCTGGTTCTCAATTGGGAAAAACGTCACTTTATGGTAAAAGAAGGCATCGTTCTTGGGCACAAGGTGTCGTAAAAAGGACTGGAGGTTGACAAGGAAAAATTGAGGTCATTGAGAAATTACCCCCACCAATTTCAGTAAAGGGTGTTCGTATCTTCTTGGGTCATGCAGGTTTCCACCGAAGGTTCATTAAAGTCTTCTCAAAGATTGCACATCCACTATGTAAACTCCTAGAGAATGAAGTGAAGTACTATTTTGATGATGCTTGTATGATCGCATTCAATTGTTTGAAGGAAAAATTAGTATCTATCCTGAATATCGTCAGTCCTAATTGGTCCAAATCATTCGAAGTAATGTGTGATGCTAGCGGAATGGAATTGGGAGTAGTGTTGGGGAAAAAGTGCAACAAACTATTTCACCCAATTTGTTAAGCGAGTAAAACTTTGAATAGTGCCCAACGAAATTATACGGTCACTGAACAGGAGTTTCTCACAGTGGTCTATGCATTTGAAATGTTTCGGGTATAGTTTCTAGGAACCAAAGTAATAGTACACACTGATCATTCCGCACTCCGCTACTTGATGACGACGAAAGATGCAAAACCAAGACTGATAAGGTGGGTGCTATTACTACAAGAGTTTAATTTTGAGGTGAAAGATAGGAAACGCTGCGAAAATTAAGTGGCCAACCACTTCTCGAGGTTGGAAGGAAGGGAAGATGCCGAGCGTGATATTGACATAGATGATTCCATCCCTGATGAACATGTATTTGCTATATCTCTCAAACCTACAACGTGGTATGCAGACTTTGCAAACTACACTGCGAGTAGATTGATACCTAATGTGCTGACTTTTTATCAACAAAAGAGATTCATGTTTGATGTCAAAAGATACTTTTGGGATGAACCTTATTTGTTTCGAGAATGTGCTGACCATGTTACTAGGAGGTGTGTTCCGTAAGAGGAGGCAGTAGAAATTCACCATGCTTGCCATGCATCTCCAGTAGGAGCTCACCATAGTGGAATTCACACTGCCGTTAAAGTCCTCCAAAGTGGTTATTACTGGCCGTCCCTATACAAATATGCACATGAATTCGCAAAGAAATGCTCACAATGTCAGCAACAAGGTGGAGTGTCTAGAAGGCACGAGTTGCCTCTCACTCTTATTTTTGAAGTCGAGCTATTCGATGTATGGGGATCGATTTCATGGCCCAGTTTGTGAGCTCATTTGGAAACAAATATATCCTGGTGGCAGTGGATTATGTCTCCAAGTGAGTAGAGGCCATCTCCCTTCCAAACAAAAAAGGAAAAAGTGTTGTCCAATTCCCGAAACACCACAATTTCGCAAGATTTGGCATCCCTAGAGCAATCATTAGCGATGGAGGACATCACTTTTGCAATAGGTGGTTTTCAATGGCACTGAGCAAATATGGGGTGAAACACAAAGTAGCAACCCCATATCATCCCCAAACAAGTGGCCAAGTCAAGGTGTCAAATCAGGAAATCAAAAGCATCCTGCCAAAAACAGTTAACGGTAACAGAACTAACTGGTCTAGGAAAATCGATGATGCACTATAGGCATATCGGACTGCTTATAAGACACCTATCGGTATGTCTCCATACCAATTGGCTTATGGTAAGGCTTGTCATTTGCCCGTCAAGCTAGAACACAAGGCATTGTGGGCTTCGAAGGCCTTAAATCTGGACTGCTCAAAAACTTCAAGGGGGAGGGTAGAACAGTTGAACGAACTGGAAGAATTTAGACTCAAATCGTATGAAAGCTTAGCCATCTACAAAGAAAAGATGAAGAAATGGCATGATGCTCGAATAATAAAGAGGGACTTCAAGGTAGGAGATTGGGTTTTGTTATGCAACTCTCGACTAAAAGTCTTTCATAGAAAACTCAAATCCGAATGGTTGGGACCCTTTAGAGTAACACAAGTGTTCGCCAATGGTGCCATAGAAATTGAAGATCAGGAAGGACCTCCATTTAAAGTAAACGACCAACGTCTGAAATTATATTTTGGAGATTCCCAAGAGATTTCTTTGGTTGAAGTGGTATATTTAGAAGATGCCTGAAGGCGTTGCTGCGTCGTGCCATGACGTTAACTAAAGCGTTGTGTGGGAAGCAACCCAAAACCATGCATTACCTTCTTTTGTTTTGATAAGCTAATGGTGTATTGATTGTGCAGATGGAAGTATGAAGAGTAACCAACAAGTGTAGATAGGCGAGTGACAAATTCAGTCGGCGCATCGCCGAAAGGGTCGACGAATTTGACCTTATCTATTGTTCGACCCTAGACATCGTCTAAACAAGAGTCTGTAAAACTCGACAAGTGTTGGAAATCATTGGAAAATCGTTGATCATGTCGGCGACCACGATGGAAACCGTCGTTTAGACCCTCGTATAGCAGAGGTTCTTTAAACTTTGGCGGAGAAACCCATAGTCAGCGTTCCGCCGAATGAGCTGCCCAGTTTGATTAACGTCGCCAAGTGGATGATTTTGCAAGCCAAAACATTAATGTCCAGACAGATGGAGTGACTACCTAGCCAGGACATTTCTCTACCCTCCTGTCTATCTTGCTTACATCTACTTTTGGATTCTTATTACTTGCATTTGAGGACAAATGATTTTATTTGTGGTGGGGTGAGGCCCACACTGTTTTGCTTATTTCAGATACTTGTGTTTTGGTGTTACTTCGAGTTATGTGTTTTTAATTGTGTTTGTAAAACTTCTTTGCGATTGTTTGAGCTTGTGGCTCCGCTTATTTTTAATTGTAAAATGATTTTGACCCTTCCGAATTTTTTTGAATTTTTAGCACATTTTTGCCACCCTTCGTGAGTTGAATGTGGATGTTCTTTCGCAAAAAATTGAGTCTCAGTTTCGATGAATACCAATGACTTGAACAGTGCTCTAAATTGAACGAACATGAATGTACGGCTACGATGAGGCCAAATTAAGTTGCATAGACAATATGTGAACTCTTTGCATCTCATTGTGATTAGCCATTTATCGAAATGATTCTCTTGTAATGACCGTTGCACACTAGCGAAAGTGTGTAGTTTTACTTGACTTAAGTGTCGATGCCTTGTGTGATTAGCTTGCTTTGAATCATGCATGAATAAACCTAGAATTTGCCCTGGTACTCTGATTTATTTAGGAAGGTGTCCTCTTGAAATGATCTTAGGCAACTTTAAAGAGTGTGAGCCAAATTTGACATATACCTCTTTTGTGGCCTATCCGTGAGCATGTGAAACTCTTTTGAACACCCTTTGAGCTTTACCTTTCTTTGGAAGAACCTTGATGAACCCTAGACCTTACTTGACACACTACCTATAATCCTCTTGATTTGTGGTTTAGTAAATAGCCAACTTAGGCCAAAATCCTAAGTTAGGGGTGTGGTGAAAAGGAAAAGGAGAAGTCAATAGGTGCAAGAAAAGTTCCCCTTAACCCATGGTGTTGTAGAACAATGGAAACCCTTCAATCCAAAAAAAAAAACTTGTTGAATAAATACAAAAGAAATCACGTTTCCAAGCAATTCATGGAGGTTAATAAAAAGATGACTTAGAAGCACTAGAAAAAGAATTGAAAAAGGGAAAGAAGGGAATGCCTTGAGAACACCACACCTCACGACGATTAAAAGTGACTGAGCCTAAACGACCATACCTTTGCACTCAGCCCCATTAAAAGCCTTGAAAAGACCTTTTTAATCTTGAGTAAGCTAATTCAAAAGTCGATTGGAAAATAAGGGCAAACCTATGGGTGAAAACATGCATCGTGTTCCTCTTTTGAGTGTGAATGTTGCATCTGATTACAAATTGAGATAAATCATTGGGTACATTCTTTCGATAGGAAATTTTCAAGCTAATAGTGACTAGGCTAAGATTTAGGTGGAAATAAGTTCCCTCTCGGGAAACTTAACCCATTTCGAATAGGTTCCTCTCGAACACCCACTTGCCGCATGAAGACCAGTCTACGCCTTACCTCACTCACTCTCTCGAGCTGAGTGTTAGGATATGAGACTAGGGTTCACCCTCTCAGGCTGAACCTCATGTCGATCCACTCCTTAGGCCATCAGTCTACTGGTCTTGGTTTCGCGACCTCCCTCTCGGGCAATCCGAAAAAATATAGGTGTTTTTGTATTTGCAAATACAAACCCATTAAATTAAACCATAACGACTAGATGAAATCACCATTAAAATGCATCTAACCTATCAGCAAGCAAGACCCAACAACAATATCAATACATAGTTGCTGAATCACACACCAAGAATGGGATTTTTAGCCCCACATCAAGAAATAAAAAAATACACCTAAAATGATACTAAAATCAAATGGGTATAAGAAATTAAACCTTGATTTAAGCAAAGGAAGAAGAATGGAGAAGACCCATTTCCAACTTGGGGAAGATGAAATCCTTCTCTCTTCAAGTCTCCTACAAAACTCTCTCCAAACTTGATAGAAAATACCTCAAAGAAGTACTATTCTATTATGAAAATAATAATAATGGTTCGGCTCATGAAAATTAATAACAAGTTTAGTATTTATAGACTTCAAAAAATAGTGCTGGTGGATCTTTTTGGCGTCGTTAGTCGATGTCGCTGAATGACTCGGCGACTCGCCCTTCTTTTGTTTCATCACTGTTTCATGCTTGCCTTCAGCATCTTCACGTTCTAGACCATTGGGCAGTAATGTACAGCTTTGCGAAAATATTTGGTGAAGCGCCAACTGCTCTTTTCATTGCCTTTTTTATCCTTCTCCTTTAGGGCTTCGCGTACTCGAACAAAGGGCAGAGTGAATCCCTTCGGCGAATCGCCAAGTGTTCTTGGCAATGTTCAGGCTTTAGCTTCTTAGTTCTTTTCAACCTTTTTATTCCTCTTTGTGCCTAAGTGTTCGTGCTTCTACTAAAACTTCATATTCCTGAAACTTAAGAGTTTTCATCAGATATTGAGAAAAAAAAAGCATTTGAGGGCACTATTTCTATTAAAATAAATACCTAAATGAGTAATATTTGTGGACTCATCATAAATCTATCATATATATTCTTAGTTTTACTTGTCACATGTATCGATTAAGCTAGCCGACATGTGTTGTTTATGTAGCTTATCATTGGTAAATCTATCTGCATAGTAGTTCATTCTCTCCTCATTGGTCACTTGTAAAGCATGTGTTCATACGGTTCTTGTCCGCCTCACCTAGGGTTGGGGTGTGGCACTTCCGCTGAGAGTCTAGCCAGGCCAAGGGTTTGGCTTAGGGCCAACAATGGTTCTTGAGTGCCAGTCCCACCTAGGGTGTAGGCTCAGGGCATGACATTGAGGAAATAAACCTACATCACAAAAATATATAGCACAGAGTATGCGTCAGTACTTGAAAAGTACTGAGCATGCAAGATAGAATAAAGCTAACTAAAGATATAACTTGAACAACGTATATTGAGAAATGATTTAGTCTGAACATTATAAAGATACTGAAATATATGGAATAAACTAAACTGAATGCAATGACCAAGTACATAACATGTTTAAACTGAATACTGAAATATAACTGGAAACTTGGTCAAATGCACCAGAGTCTGACTGTGGGAGCAACTACTAACCGACATAAAACAACGTGAGCTAGAAGTGGTATCCGATTTATACACCCATCGAGAGGACCCAATATACCTTGCCAGGGGTATAAAGGCATGAGTGGAGTGATCATTAAATATGATGCCCACAGATGGGACTTATAAACCTCTGGAGGCACGTAGTTCTGGGACTATACGGGTACGCTGAACCCTAGTCCGACTTGATGTTAAGGCTACTCCCAACTGGAAATGTGTACAATACAACATATCTAAAATATACTGGACAGCTAAATATTCTGACATGCTAACTGAGAATGCAACATATAAGTAGTGATAATGAAACATTCAAAATCTGAGGCATGTATAACTGTTTATCTGACCTAGCTAGTGTAATTCTTGAACTAAACGAATCTACCCAACTAGGTTTTTGAATTTCTTGCAAGTAACTAAGCCACAGTGTTACGAAAACATGATAATATGATTAGGAATATTCTAACAGCTAAATCACAACCAATATCTAAGGTTCTAGAAACCCTAGGTCTAAGCAAGATATAGGAATTAAGAATCTGACTGAATTCAAAGGACCTAGTGTATGAAAGGAATCCACCAGTGAAATCCCACATACATGGTGACGAATTTAATGGAGAAATATTTCAATTTAGGGGCTGGAACTGAAGAAAACTTATTGTGTGTTCTTGAGAAAGCTATCACATCTTTCTTCCCTTTTTTCTCTAAATTTTGATGAATTTAAGAGAATGGTCGACTAGGGTAGATTCTGATTAAGTTACTAGGCTTAAACTGAGTAAAATGACATATTTTAAGGGTTAAACGGCGTAGTTTAGGTGCTCAATGCACAGGGAAAAAGACCAAACAACCCTCACTTAAAATTTGTCAAAGCCACCGATGGCCCTTGACCGACAGACCATGGACTGACCGACAGTCTATCTTAACAGGGCGTCGTTTGGCTTCAGAGAGCTGGAGCTGAGGGTCATGATCCACAGACCTGGACCACGGCTCATGATCTGACCTACAATCTGTGGGTCGTGCTTTTTCTGAGAATTCTCGGCAGAGCATAGGTGGCCAACCACGGACCCTACCTACGGTCCGTGGTTCAACATATGGTCCGTAGGTGGCCTCCGTAGGGGCACCTGCAACTTCTAAAAATCTACAATTTTTTATCCTTTCTGAATCTGGGGTGTTACAATAGTACTGACAACTGAATATAGAATTGGATCAAAGGTCACTCAATCTAAGACTCAGGACTTTCAAGAATGGATTGATGAGCTCCAACTTACTCCTATCAATTCCAAAGGTTGGTTTTATACCTTATGTAACAAACATGAGGGAACAACTAGGATGTATTCTAAGATGGACTGGACCTCTAGAAACATTGCATGGTTGCAAAAGTATGGTGGTCTGAAAAAGGCACCAAGCTTACTGACCCCAATGAGATAGAGCAGGAGTTCATCTCAGTTTTTAAAGGCCTCATGGGTTCATCTTCTTTCTCACTTCCTTGTCTAGACAATTCTGTAATACAGCAGGGGCCTTACCTCTCTCATGAACAAAAATGCTCCCCAGTATAGGAGGTGACTATACATGAATTGCACACAGCCATCAAGGTTCTGCCAAAGGAGAAAGCACCTGGTGTTGATGGCTACCCCATTGATTTTATCAATCACTAATGGGCAACAGTCCAAGAGTTAACTTGTAAAGCAATGTTAGAATTCTCCAGGCATGGTAAATTGCTCAAAACATTTAGCAATTATTCTCTCACATTGATCCCTTGAGTCCCCAATCCAATAGTGGTGAGAGATTATAGACCTATTGCTTGTTGTACTACCTTTTATAAGATCTTTACTAAAATCCTCACTACGAGAATCAAAACAATTATTGATTCATTAGTTAGTCCCTCACAATCAGCCTTTATAGAGGGGAGGAATATAATAGATAATGTACTCTTGAGTTATGAGATAATGAAGTGAAACATCAGGAAAGGAATGTCCGTAAGATATGTAATAAAAGTCGACCTCAAGAAATCTTATGATTATGTAGAATGGTCCTTCTTAAGGGATACTCTTGCATATATGGGTTTTCCCCTGATCTTCATAAATTGGATAATGGAATGTGTGTCAACAGTCTCTTACTCTTTGGTGATGAATGGTAGTCTTACTGAACCTTTCCAAGGAAAAAAAGCATCAGGCAGGGGGATCCCATGTCATCCTTCCTGTTTGTTTTGGCCATGGACTATTTACATAGAGAGTTAGCAATGAGAAAAAGAGATAAAAATTTCCATTGATCATTAGCGATGGGGGGTCCCACTTTTGCAATAGGTGGTTTTCATTGGCGCTAAGCAAATATGGGGTGAAACAGAAAGTAGCCACCCCATATCACCCCAAATAAGTGGCCAAGTCGAAGTGTCAAATTGGAAAATCAAAAGCATCCTGGCAAAGACAATAAATGCCAGCAGAACTGACTGGTCTAGGAAACTCGATGATGCACTATGGGCATATCGGACTGCTTACAAAACACCTATTGGTATGTCTCTATATCAGCTGGTTTATGGTAAGGCTTGTAAGATTGCCCGTCGAGTTAGAACACAAAGCATTGTCGGCATTGAAAGCTTTAAATTTGGACTGGTCAAAAACATCAAGAGAGAGGGTAGAGCAGTTGAACGAACTGGATGATTTAGACTCAGATCGTATGAAAGTTCAACCATCAACAAAGAGAAGATGAATAAATGGAATGATGCTTGGATACTCAAGCAGGACTTCAAGGTAGGAGATTGGGTTCTGCTATATAACTCTCGACTTAGGCTCTTTTCCGAAAAGCTCAAATCTGAATGGTATGGACATTTTAGAGTAACGCGAGTGTTCACAAATGGTGTCATAGAAGTTGAAGATCAAGAAGGACCTCCGTTTAAAGTGAATGTTCAACGTTTGAAATTATATTTTGGGGATTGTCAAGAGATTTCTGTGGTTGAAGTGCTGTATTTGGAAGAGGCCCTGAAGGCGTTGTTGCGTCGTGCCAGTACGTTAACTAAGACGTTGTTTGGGAGGCAACCTAAAACCATTCATTACTTTATTTAGCTTTAATAAAATAATGATGTATTAATTGTGCAGATGGAAGTGTGGAGAGTGAACGAAAAAGTGTACATTGGCGAACAACAGGTCCAATCAGCGAATTGCCGAACGATTCGGCGAATCTGAACTAGACCGCCGTTAGACTCAAGACCATATTGCATTAAAGTCTGTAAAACTCAGCGAGCTTTGGAAATTATCGGCAATCATGAGGGAAACCACCGTTTGAACCCCCTGTAAACCAGAGGTCCTGTAAATTTTGGCGAAGAAATCAAGCAGTCGGCCTTCCGTCGAGTGAATAGGCGAGCTTCACTAATGTCGCCCAGTGGGCTAAAACTGAACGGGTTTTACAAGCCAAAATTTTAAAAATTTCAACTTCAATCACTTTCCCTCACTTTTTATCTGTCCAAACTCACACCTGCCCTCTAGTTCCTATAATTTTGCATCTCTAGAATATTTTTACTGTCAAATTGTGCTACGAGTTGGATTGCATTGCTTCCTAGCATCTCAATATCTATTTGATCGGCATAAAATATTGGTACTTAAAACTCCGTATTCCTTTCCTCGAAAGTTGTACTTAAATGTAATGGCAGTACTTTGATGATGTCACTGATGCCCAGACAGATGGAGCGACTATGTAGACAGGATTTTTTCTCTACCTTCTTCTCTATCTTTCTTTATTCTAAAGTCTGGATATTCTGTTATTTACATTTGAATACAAATACTTTTTAATTATGGTAGGGTGAGGCCCACACCTTTTGATTGCACTTTTGTTTGTGTTTTGTATATATATTGGGTTGTTCTGTTTTTGTGGATGTTTGAGCTTGTGGCTCCTTTTATTTTAAATTGCAAAATAATTTTGATCCATCTGAAAAAAAATTCCACCTCTCGTGTGTTGAATATGGTTGTTCTTTTGCAAAATTTAAGTCTCGATCCCAATCAATACTGATTACTTGAATAGTGCTTACTGTCACGCCTCAAATCCCATTAAGACAGACAAGCACCCGATGCCCTAAAGGCCCGAGAGAACCAACATGTAACTTGTGCTTACTATGCATATAACCATGACAATCTTGTGACAAGTTCACATAGGATGCAGCGCTACGAACCGACATAACTAGACCCAAAACTTATATACAAGACTTGGTCGTTAAGGCCATAACTTGTTAAGACGCAACTGAACCATATACATAAGTCTACAATGCTTCTCAAGATAGAAAACCTTATAGTAGGTCGGGACAGACCTCGCCTTACCCTTAACTACAATATAATACAAAAATGAATCAACCAAGGACTCAATAAAGCTCCGAATCAACCTGGAGCTCACCAAAAGTAGATGAGTGACATATGATCCTATTGAGGAGGTCTACTAGCTGGAGTACCTGCAGCATGAAATGCAGTGTCCCCCGCCAGGAACGTCGATACGAAAAAAATGTACTGAATATGTAAGGCAATAATATATATAAAATAAGAGTTCTAATGAAACCAAGTATCAATACATGTCTGCATAAATCAGAACAGAAGACTACCTTTGTTAACTCTTGTGGGATTGTGTATGTTACACTCTTGTCTTTACCTTTCTGTGTGTTATGATCTTTATAAGGCATGTTATACGAATGACCAGCTGATCAGTGGTAGAAGAGGATGACCCATGCTAGGCATTTTAACCCCTAGGATGCGGTCGTCATAATTACACAAATTGGGATCGGCCCATGGTAGGATTTTGCCCCTAAGCTGCCACCTTTCTATACCAATTGGGATCGGCCCATGCTAGGCTTTCGCCCCTGAGTTGTCACCCTTAATGATACAAATTACTTCACTTAGATTCTTTAATCTTTGAGATTGTTGTTCTAATGGTCATAATCATTTTTTATATTTGGAACTACGTACCAGTAGTAGAAGACATGAAAACAATACTTCAAGGCAGTAACAATGACACAAGGAACTATATAACATCAATGCATTACTTGTGAGCTTAAATTACACAATTGACTTCAACTGACTAAGAGGAGGATTCACCAAACTTGCTTTTGCAAATACCATTTCTATACCAGCACATAGGAGGATAATTACACAAGTATAGAGTAGTAAACATATAATGAAGCAATTATATACACTAAGGAGAGGGGGAAATATTGTTAGCTATTTGGAGATCGTAGGCTGCCACTATGTTTCCTTTACTAGGAATAGAACTTAGGAAATTCACTTATTGATATTAATTGCAAGTATCAGATGTCATGCCAAGGAGTATGGAATCGAAAAGCCCTACATACCTTATTTTTTTACCAATACAACTGTCACGATTCAGCCTCCCTTCTTGGGTGCTAATCTACAATATAAGTCATGATTAAGCTGATGTCAACAACTAATCACATTAAGGCCCTCAAAAAAATATTAGGTAAACACTTGACGGAAAGTAGGACCATACAACCCTTACACAAATGGTGAACCACCACACCCTTCTTCTATACATTAATACAACTTCATACATTTTTTGCCAAGATACCTAAACTGCCCCGAATAACAATATACAAAGGCAGCCACTATCAATCCCTAAAAATATTTCAGCATAATAGGAGAATATTGACTCAAGGATTTATCACCATCCATTAGTTCTTGATAGATATATACAAAATTCTCCACCCCAAACTTGTATTTAAAGAGATGTAAGAATGGGCAGTAGTCTTACCTTAGTTTTTGGAAATTTATCCTCTAAACTTGTAATTCAAGAACTGAAACTCTCCTTCAAACTTTTACTTGTAAAGGGGAACAATACTCAAGAACCGCAAGGTGTTTTAGAACTGCTGATTGAAACCAAGAGAGACCAAAAGAGAAACTTAAAAAATCTAAAAAATTTGCAAGTTACAACTGGAGCAAAAGATCTGATCTTTATCCCTTTAAAAGGGAGGTGTAATGGCCGACTTTATCGGCCAATTTTAAGCCATATATTGTGAAGTAGGTGACCCACCTACTTGACTTTTTAACTTGGGCCTTTTTGAACTTAAGACTATTGGGCCTTGGCTGTCCATTTTCCTCTTATTCTTCTACTCAACTTGGGCCAAATTAAAGCAAGTAGGTGGTAGTGCACTTGGCCCAATTACATGGTAAAAAATAAATATTAGTAGGTGATGCACCTACTTGGTCCTTTGGGCTGGTCAATAAGTCATAGTAGATGATGCACCTACTTGTCACCTACTAGCTTAATTAAGTCAAGCAAGCCGCTCGATTATTTTATTCTATTTTCTAAATATTAATCCCCTTTTCTTCATCTTAGCACTTAACTTTCAACTTAAGCTCAATTACGACCTTATTGTCTCGAGTTTAAATACTCCCGTTAGAGTTAACTTGAAGTACACATGTTGAAACGTGCAAGACATCACATCACCTTCTGATCTAGTTTAAGCCATTGTTAATCATATAAGAAACATGGTTCCTCACCTATACTATAAGGCTATGTCAAGTATCACAAGAATAGAACAAGCATATGGATAATACGAGCTGTTACACTTACAATCGAAATAGTGTAGGGCCGTCCACAAATTGGACTCATTTAGGGCTGTATTTTGATAGAACTAGTGTCCTCAAGTGCTTATTTTGTGTCAATATCTGATGAAAACTCTTAAGCTTCAGGTATTTGATGTTTTAGTGGAAGCATGAACACGTTAAAAGGAACAAAAAGGCTGAAAAGAACGAAGAAGCTGAAGCATGAGCATCTCTAAGAACCTTTGGCGATTCGTCGAAGGGATTTACTCCGTCATTTGTTGCAGTATGCGAAGCCCTGAAGGAGAAGTCGGCGCTTCGCTGAATAATTCTGCGATGCAGTACTACACCGCCCAATGGTCCAAAATGTGAAGATGCGGAAGGCAAGCACGAAACAGCGATGAGACAGACAAAGGGCGAATCGCCGAAGTCATTCGGCGGCATCGACTAATTTCGCCGAAAGATCCACCAAAACTATTTTCTAAAGTCTATAAATACCGAACTTATTATTAATTTTAGGGAGTCGAACTTTTATTTTAATTTCCATAAAAGAATAGTACTTTTTGGATATATTTCTCTCTAGTTTGGAGAGGGCTTTTTTTTAGACTTGAAGAAAGAAGGATTTCATCTTCCCCAAGTTGGAAGTGGGTCTTTTCCATTTTTCTTCCTTTGCTTAAATCAAGATTTAGTTTCTTATACCCATTTAATTTAATATCATTTTAGGTGTATTTTGTTATTTCTTGATGTCTGGCTAAAAACCCCTATTCTTGGGGTGTGATTTAGCAAATATGTTTTGATATTATTGTTGGGTCTTGCTTACTGATAGGTTAGATGTAGTTTAATGGTGATTTCATCTAGTAATTGTGGTTTAATCTAAAAGGTTTGTAGTTGGGAATACAAAGCCACCCATGTATTTTCGGCTTGCTCGAGAGGGAGGTCGTGAAACCAAGACTTCTAGATTGATGGCCCAAGGAGTGGGTCGACATGAGGTTTAGCCCAAGAGAGTGAGACCTAGTCCCATATCCTAACATTGAGCTCGAGAGAATAAGTGGAGAAAGGCGTAGACTGGTCTTCATGTGGAAAATGGGTGTCCGAGAGGAATGCATTTGAACCGGGGTAAGTTGCCCAAGAGGGAACTTATTTCCATTTAAAGCTTAGCCTAGTCACTATTATCTTACAAATTTTGTTTCAAAATCAAGTACCCAACTACTTATATCAACTTGTATTGCGGTCACACCCCAAGAACATTTCCCCATACTTGATTTTCTTGTTAATTTTTGCCAAAATTAATACTTGTGACAAAACCCCCAAATCATTATTTGACACTTTTGTGTCAACCCCTTTTATTTACTATGTTTTTTCTGGTTAATATTTTTAGCTACGACTAGTTAGAGATAAATTTTATTTTTCTATCAATTCTCAAAACCATTCCCTTGGGACACGACCCCAACCTTTAGTTGGGTTACTATACTATCGATGATCGTAGACACTCATACCGTAGGTTAGTGCCGTTGGTCACGATAAGCATCATCCTTCATTGAAAGAAACTTGATGAAAACAAGACCTTTCTTAATCCATTACCTATAAACCTCTTGAATTGTGGTTAATTGAATAGCCAAGTTAGGCCAAAAGCCTAAGTTGGGGGTGTGGTGAAAAAGAAAAGGGAAAGTCACGAAGTGCAAGGAAATTCTCCTTTAACCCATGGTGTTGAGAAAAATTGAACCTTTCCATATATAAAAAAAGAGTTGTGGAATAAAGTACCAAAGAAATAGGGTTCCGAACAATCCATGGGAAGCGAATAATTGGATGACCTATGATGCACTAATGAAAATGATGAAGGAAAAAGAAAGGGAGTGTTCAGAGCACCACATTTCATGAGGATAAAAGTCAATTAGCCTAAATGACCATACCTTTGCACTAAGCCCCGTTACAAGCCTTGTTAAGACCTTTGTAATCTTGAAAAAGTTGAATGTTGATTGGAAAATACGGGCAAACCTATGGGTGAAAGCATGCATTGTGTTCATCTTTGTGAGTGTGAGTGTTGTATCTGAATCCTGAACTTTAAATTGATTATACCTTTGCGTGTGAAAATGGAATCATCATTTTTTGTGAGGGAATTCAACGGCTTTTGTTGAGCTTGAACATGCTTATGAAGCAAGTATTGTGAGCTTGAGAATCTTTGGTAGTGGAGTGCACAACTTGAATATTTTAGTACACAATTGATCCTTGCATAAGTAAATTGAGCCTTGTTGTTACATTCATAATTGAGTCTTGTGTAGCACTGTTTGAGACATCCTTGTTGAACTGCTCAACTTGAGTATTACTTGAGGACAACCAAAAGTTTAAGTTGGGGGTGTTGATAACTCCACCATTAGACTCATTTAGGGCTATATTTTAATAGAAATTGTGTCCTCAAATTCTTATTTTATCTCAATATCTAATGAAAACCCTTAAGTTTTAGGTATTTGAAGTTTGAAGGAAAGCATGGACACTACGTCTCACAAAGGAATGAAAAGGCAGAAAAGAACGTAGAAATAAAGGCCTGAGGATCGCCGAGTTCACTTAGCGAGTCGCCGAAGGGTCTTACTCCGCCTTTTGTTGCAGTGTGTTGAGCCTTGAAGGGAAGGATCAAGTCTGCGGAAAAAGGGAGTAGTCAGCGTATCGCCGAGAAGTTCCATGAAGCAGTACCATGTCGCCCAATGATCCAGAGCACGACGATGCTGAAGGCTGGTGCAAGACGGCGGTGAACTACACCAAAAGGTGAATCACCGAGTTGATCGGCGATTCTGACCAACGATGTTGAATGATCCGTTCTAGCACAAATCTGTGAAAACTATAAATACTAGTTCGAGTTGTAGTTTTAGGTCGAACAATTATTATAATTTTCATATAGAATAGTATTTTTTGATATTTTTCCTCTAAGTTTGAGAGGATTTGGAAAACTTGAAGTTCCAAAGAGATTCATCTTCAAGATTTGGATTTGGGTCTGTTGGATTCTTCAATTTTGGCCTGTATCAAGACTTAAATCTTCATACCCATTTGAATGCAAGCTCAATTTGGTCTAAATTTCTATCTCTTATACATGTGTGGTTAAAATCACCAATTCTTGGGGTGTGATTTAGCGAATATCGATTAAGAAAATTGTTAGGTCTTGCTTGCTGATAGTCTATTCGTAGTTTAAATGTTATTTCGTTTAGTGGTTGTTGATGAATTTAATGAATTTGTAGTTGCAAATACAAGTTTATTTATGTATTTTGGCTTGCTCGAGAAAGAGATGTCGTAAAACTAAGACCATTAGATTGATGGCCAGTGTGAGTGGGTCGACATGAGGTTCAGCACGAGATATTGAACCCTAGTCCCATGTCCACACACTCTGCTCCAGAGAGTGAGTTGGTTTAGGCATAGGCTAGTCTTCATACAGCAAGTAGGTGTCCGAGAGAAACGCATTTAAAATGGGGTAAGTTGTTCTAGAGAGAGCATATCCCCCATAAAGTTTAGCCTAGTCACAGTTATTCTATGAATCTTCTATCGAAGGCATGTACCCATTGTTAATTTACACTCTTGTGTCCCCCTTTTAAATTTCCAATGTTTTTAATCATTAATATCTTTAGCTACGACTAGTTAGAATTAAATTTTATAGACCACCCTCCTCTTAAAATGATTGCTAAGGGATAACATCCAAAGTTTCAATAAATTGGAGGGTGATTCAGTTTATGAGTTGTGGCGAAGGTCTAAGGCTCTCCTGCAATAGTGCCCAACTCATGGAATTCCAGATTAAATGCTTCTGGAATGTCCCTACCCAAAGCAGGAAGAGGAGTTGCCTTACGAAAGTAAGGCAAATCCCACTAATGGAACTTAAGTGGGGACTTGCGTTGTTCCACGACGTTAACTAAGGCGCTGCTTGGGAGGCAACCCAAGACCCCTTATCGCTTTTTTTTTTTGGTTTAAGAAATAATGGTGTATTGTTTGTGTAGGTCAAAATGGGAAAGTTGTTGAAAAGTGCAGATTGGTGAGCAAAAGGTCCAGTCAGAGCATTGCCGAAAAGGTCAGCGACCCCGACCAAGACCACCGTTGGACTCAAGACAATTTTACATTGGAGTCTATAATAGTTAGCGAGCCTAGGAAATTATTAGCGAATCACCGACCAGGTCGGCGATCTCGATCTAATCCACCATTTGGACCCCCACATCAATTGAGGATCCTGTAAAACTCAGTGAGGTAAGTGGCCACTTGGCGTGTTGCAGAGTGGGTCAGTGAGCATGACTAATGTCGCTGAATGGGAGAGAAATGGATGGTTTCTTAAAAGGCAAAAGGTTTGAACTTTCAAACTCTTCACTTTTCCTCAGTTTCAATCGTCACAAACTCACACCCATACCTTAGTTTCTATATTTTTACAATTTTAAAGTATTTTAGTTGTTGATTTGTGTTCGGAGTAGATTATATTGCCGCCTAGCATTTTAAAAGTATTTTAATCAGCATCTAAGGATGGTTTTCTTAACCCCAAATTTATTTTTAGCAATTTTGTACTCATTCGCAATGTTCTTATCTTGGTGATGTGTGTTGGTCCTCTCTTAGCTTAATAGTTTTTGGTTATGCCTGTGAAAATCTTGCACGTAGTGTTTATATTGTTAAAATTTCGTATTTTTGTGCTTTAAAATAGGTTAAATCTTATGGGGTTGTTCTTGCACGTCGTTGAGTCTAGCAGGTAAAAGTCTGAGTATCCCGAAGATATGGTAAAGACCAATATTGTCAAGCCACCCGGAAAAGAGCAAGAGATATCACAATAAATGAAAGGGTATCAAATCCTCCCAAGAAGGGAAGACAAGAACCTCCACCTGGAAATAAAGGCAAGGGCAAGAGGCCCACTTCTGACAGGAAGACCACTATCAGAGATCCTAATGTTCCGTCATGGGATCGGGGATTCTATGCAGCTGTACAGACCTTTTTGGCAGATACACCGTGTCACAACTTAAATTTTTAAGTACACAATTGATCTTTGCATAAGTAAAATGAGTCTTGTTGTGTACATTCATGATTGAGTCTTGTGTAGCACTGTTTGAGACACCCTTTTTGAACTGTTGAGCTTGATTTCGCTTGGGGACAAGCAAAAGTTTAAGTTGGGGGTGTTTATCAGTCCACAAATTGGACTCATTTAGGGATATATTTTAATATAAATTGTGTCCTCAAATGCTTATTTTATCTCAATATCTGATGAAAACCCTTAAATTTAAGTTATTTGATGTTTGAAGGAAAGCATGGACAGTAAGTCTCAAAAAGGAACAAAAGGGCTGATAAGAATGAAGAAATGAAGGCCTGAGGATTGCTGAGTTCACATGGTGAGTCGCCGAAGGATCTTACTTCACCTTTTGCTCCACTGTGCTGAGCCCTGAAGAAAATGACCAAGTCGGTGGAAAAAGGGAGTAGTCGGCGTATCGCTGAGAAGTTCCGCGAAGCAATACCATGTCACCCAATAACCCATAGCACGATGATGCTGAAGGCTGGTGCAAGACTGTGATGAACTACGCCGAAGGGAAAATCGCCATGTTGATCGGTGATTCTGACTAATGCCGCCGAATGATCCGCTACACCACAAATCTGTTAAAACTATAAATACTAGTTAGAGTTGTAGTTTTAAGAGTCGAACAAATATTATAATTTTCATATATAATAGTACTTTTTGATATTTTTGCTCTAAGTTTGAGAGGGTTTTGAAAACTTGAAGTTCCAAAGGGTTTCATCTTCAAGATTTGGATTTGGGTCTCCTGGATTCTTCAATTTTGGCCTGTATAAAGACTTATATCTTCATACCCATTTGAATGCAAGCTCAATTGGGTATAAATTTTTATCTCTAATACATGTGTGGCTAAAAACCCCAATTCTTGGGGTGTGATTTAGTGAATATGGGTTAAGATAATTGTTGGGTACATTCTTTCGATAGATGATTCATTGAATAATTGTGACTAGGCTAGACTTTAAGGGAGATAAGCTCTCTCTCGAGCAACTTACCCCGTTTCAAATGCAATCCTCTCGGACACCCACTTGCCGCATGAAGACCAGCCTATGCCTTAACCACTCACTCTCTCAAGTTGAGTGTGTGGACATGGGACTAGGGTTCACTCTCTTGAGTTGAACCTCATGTCGACCCACTCACACAGGCCATCAATCTAGTGGTCTTAGTTTTACGACCTCTCTCTCGAACAAGGCGAAAAAACATAAATAAACTTGTATTTGCAACTACAAATTCATTAAATTCATCCAGACCACTAAATGAAATCACATTTAAACTACGAATAGACTATCAACAAGAGAGACCCAATAACTATCTTCACCCATATTCACTAAATCACACACCAAGAATTGGGGTTTTTAGTCACACATGTATAAGAGATAGAAATTTATACCAAATTGAGCTTGCATTCAAATGGGTATGAAGATTTAAGTCTTGATACAAGCCAAAATTGAAGAATCCAAGACACCCAAATCCAAATTTTAAAGATAAAATCCTTTGGAATTTCAAGTCATCAAAACCATCTCAAACTTAGAGCAAAAATATCAAAAAGTACAATTCTATATGAAAATCATAATAATTGTTTGACTCGTAAAACTACAACTCTAACTAGTATTTATAGCTTTCACATATTTGTGCTGCAGCAGATCATTCGGCGTCGTTAGTCGGAATCGCCGATCGCCCTTCGGTGTAGTTCATCGTCGTCTCGTACCAGAGTTCAGCATCGTCGTGCTCTGGGTCATTGGACGATATGGTATTGCTTCACGGAACTTCTTAGCGATGCGCTGACAGCTTCATTTTTCTGCTGACTTGATTCCTTTCCTTCAGCAAACTAGAACAACAGGTGAAGTAAGACCCTTTGGCGACTCGCCAAGTGAACTCGGTGATCCTCAAGCCTTCATTTCTTCGTTCTTTTCAGCTTTTTAGTTCCTTTTTACGATGTTGGGTCCATGCTTTCCTTAAAACATCAAATACTTGAAACTTAAGGGTTTTCTTCAGTTATTGAAATAAAATAAGCATTTGAGGACACAATTTCTATTAAAATATAGCCCTAAATGAGTCCAATTTATGGACTCATCACCACCCCCAACTTAAACTTTTGCTTTTCCTCAACCGAACTCAAGTTGAGCCGTTCAAAAGGGGTGTCTCGAATAGTGCTACACAAGAATAAATCATGAATGCACACAACAAGACTCAATTTACTTATGCAAAGATTAATTGTGTACTCAAAGATTCAAGTTGTGACACACTATTACCAAAGATTCTAAAGCTCACAATACTTGCTTCAAAAGCAAGTTCAACCTCATAAAAAGCCTTTGAATGCCCTCACACAAAAGGACTTTTGTAACTTTTGCAACTATTACCATGTTGAAACTTTTGCAACTAAAAGGACTTTTCAGTGGATTGGCTCATGAGGACCCACATGAGCATCTTCGAAACTTCGTTGATGTGTGTGGACCTTTCTCGTTCAAGATCATCTCTCAAGAATCAGTTCGATTAGGACTATTCCATTTCTCATTGATGGGGGAATCTTACAAGAGGCTAGCTGAATTACCACGAAATTCAATCACTTCATGGGAGAAGCTGATCACCGCATTTAATATGCGATTTTTCCCTCCATCGAAGATGATGACTATTCGGGATAACATCCAAAGCTTCAAGCTTCTTAATGGAGAACCTATTCACGAAACTTGGCTCCTGTTTAAGAAATTGGTGCTACAATGCCCGACCCATGGTCTACCTGATAATGTGATCCTTCAATACTTTTACCGGAGTCCAGACTCGGTGAACAAAGGTGTAGCTGACCAACTCTCGCCCGGAGGCTTAATGCAGCAACTATAGGCAGTAGCAACTCAACTTTTTAATGGGATGACAACCATCAACATGGCGTGGTACACTTGCGAAGACCAGGTCTCACCGGTCACATTTTAGCTATCCAAGGAGCAGGTTCAAAAAGATAAAAAGAGAGACCAAAATATGGCCAAGATAATGACGCAACTTGACATTTTATCTGAAAATGTCATGTGGGATGGTGCCTGTGGTGTTAATGTTTTGGGAGTCGGGGGTGCGAATCCTGAGGAGATGAAGTTTGAAGCCATGTATGACGAGGAAGTAAATTTCCTAGCTAACAAAGGAAGGGGATACCCTTCAAACTACCCAAGGCAGGGTGGTAATCAAGGATGGCTTAGAGACGAAGGCTGGAAGGATCGATATCGTGAATAGAGAGACCATAATCCAAATTGGAAGGATGGGGAAAATGATAGATATGTGCCTCCCCACGAGCATTAGAAGCCCAAGGATTCAAAAAGTGGTAGGTATGAGGATATGCTCTCGTGTATCCTATACAACTTGAAGGGTCAGAAAAAATGCTAAAAGGTATGAAAGAAGACCTGTCAAGCCTCAGCCAGACTGTCACATCTCATTCAGTTTCAATAAAACAGTTAGAGATCTAAATGGGTCATATCTCGTCTCATCTCAATCCGAGACAACAAGGGGGTTTGGCTAGTGACACTATGGCTAACCCAAAGAGTGAGGTCTAAAGGTTAACATGCGTCTTGACGTGACGTTAACTAAGGCACTGTTTGACAGGAAACCCAAAACCATTTACTCATTTTTATATGTTATCTTGATAAAATAATAGTCTGTTGTTTGTACAGATTGAGTTAAGGAAAGTGCTTGAAAAGATGTATGGAGGCGAGCAACAGTTCAGTTTGGCGGATTGCCGATGAGTTCGGTGCACCCAATCATTCCTACCATTTGACGCAATATATCTTAAAGGTTCAGTAAGTAAAACTCGAAGGAGTATGAATTTTGTCGGTGCATCACCAATCCAATTGTCGATTTCGATAAAGACCGCCAATGCATTGCTCACCTAAACTGAAAACTTTGTTATATTCGGCGAGGACATTAGATATTCGGCGTTTCGCCTAGTGATTGAGCGAGATCGACTAACATCGCCAATTGAGTAGAAACTGGACGATCACAAGCCACATGTTTAAAAGTTCCATTTCATTCACTTTTTTTCACTTTGTCCCTTTTCACAAACTCATACTCACACTTTAGCAGTTATGTTTCTCACACTTTTAGAGTATTTTATGCGTCAAATTGTTCTCGGATTAGGATCACATTGCTGCCTACCAAGCCAATACTATCTAACTCGGCATCAAAGGTTGGTAATCAAACTCCTCAGTTATTTGATCAGACTTTTTCCTCATTTGCATAATCACTGACAGTAGAAAATCTCTATTGAGTCTCTGAGTCACTAGGATTGTATTTATTATCGATTAAGACTTGATATTTTCTGCATGATTTGAGGGACTACCACTTAGCTTTGCTTCGAAGTGAATTGTTAAGCGGTGAGAATAGAAGTTTCTTTGGGTTTTCATTGAAATCGAGTTATATAAGCGTAAGTTGCACTATCTGGGGTTGCGAGGTGAAATTTGAAAGGATGGATTGAAACTAGACACGTTGAGTTGATTGGTGAGATGAACAAAATCCACCGAACTGCTCGACGGTTCGCTTAACGTCCACATTCCACCTTTAACTGAATATTTTATGTATTGATCAAGCTGTGACTTTCGGCGGTTAGTTTGATTCGGAAAATTTATTCGGCGAGTCGCCGAAAGATCCCTTGCTTGGCCTTTGTCTGCGCCCTTGTATCAGTTGTAAATCACTTTCAACGATTGGCCTAATAGGATAAGTACTTCGCCAACTAGAATGGCAAAGCGATTCCACACCCAGAAACACCCTTTATCTCCTGTTTGAAGTGCTATCTAACTTTTCCTGGAAGTCTTTGCAGTAATCGCTAGATAAAAAGTTGCAGGGAGAAATGATCCACCCAAGAAGATAAAAGCACGAGAGTTCATGAAAGAAGAAAAGAAAGCAGAGCTAGCCATACAAACGAAATATACCAATGAAGCTAGAGCAAAGAGATGAATTCCCATCGAGCCTAATGTGCCTTTATGGGATCGAAGTTTTGTTAATGCAATACAGGCCTTGGGAGCAGCTCAGGAGATAGATCAAATTATTGCAGCCAATCTTGCTGCAGAGGCCACGACAAAGGCAAACAACGAGGACTAAAACAACAATACTCCGAGGACTATGATTTTACTTCAGGGAAATTAATTGAATGCCCCGGTAGATAGAGAGACTGCATAGACAGGATCCCTCTTTACCTCTTTTTATGTCTTGTCTTTCTTTATTTTGCCTTCCAGATTCCGTATTACCTGCATTTGAGGACAAATTGCATTTTATTTGTGGTGGGGTGAGGCCCACACTTTTGTGTGTTGTAATGATTCGTGTCTTGAATACATTTTGGTTGTCTGTTTATAATTGTGTTAATCACTGCTTTTCTGTGGATGTTTGAGCTCGTGGTTCCGTTTACTCTTAATTGCAAAATGATTTTGACCCTTTCAAAATATTTTTAATTTTTCACACATTTTTTCCACCCCGCGCGAGTTGAATGTGGCTGTTCTTTTGCAAAAATTTAAGTCTCAGTTTTGATCAATACCGATGACTTGAATAGTGTCTCAATTGAACGAACAGGAATGTGTGGTTACGATGAGGCCAAATGAAGTTGCATAGACAATATGTGAACTTGTAACCTCTCGTTGTGATTACCCATTTATCGAATTGATTCTCTTGTTATGACCGTTGCACACTAGCCAAAGTGTGTACTCTAGTTTGACTTAAGTGTTGATGCCTTGTGTAATTAGCTTGCTTTGAACCATGCATGAATAAACCTAGAATTTTCACTGTTATTCTGATTGATTTAGCAAGGTGTCCTCTTGAAATTATCTTAGGAAACTTTAAAGGGTGTGAGCCAAATTTGACATATACCTCTTATGTGGCCTACCCGTTAGTGTGTTAAACTCTTTTGACTAGCCTTCGAGCCTTACCTTTCTTTGGAAGAACCTTGATGAAACCTAGACCTTAATTGACCCACTAACTACAATCCTCTTAATTTGTGATTTAGGTACGAAGGAAATCGAGTTTCCAAGCAATCCATGAAGGTGAATAAACAGGAGACTTAGAAGCATTGAAAAATGAATTAATAAAGGAGGAGAAGGGCATCTCACGAGGATGAAAAAGTCACTGAGCCTAAATTACCATACCGTTACACTCAGCCCCATTACAAACTTTAGAAACACCTTTTTTATCTTAAGTAAGCCGAATCAAAAGTCGACGGGAAAATAAGGACAAACCTATGGGTAAAAGCATGCATTGTGTTCCTTTTTTTGAGTGTTAGTGTTGCATCTGGTTTGTGATCTTGAATTGATTAACCTTTGTGTGTGAATATGAAATCATTTTTCATGTGAGGGCATTTAGATACATTTTGTCAGGCTTGAACTCTCACAAGTATCAAGTATTGCGAGCATGAGAATCTCTGGTAATGGTGTGTCACAACTTGAATCTTTGAGTACATAGTTGATCTTTGCATAAGTAATTTGAATCTTGTTGTGTATGTTCATGATGGAGTCTTGTGTAGCACTGTTTGAGACACCCTTTTGGAATTACTGAACTTTAGTTTGCTTGAGGACAAGCAAAAGTTTAAGTTGGGGGTTTTGATAAGTCCACAAATTTTACTCATTTAGGGGTTTATTTTGATAAGAATAGTGTCCTCGAATGCTTATTTGGTCTAAATATCTCATGAAAACTCTTAACTTTCAGGTATTTGATGTTTTAGTGAAGACATCGATACTTAGGCGCAAAAAGGAACAAAGAGGCTGAAAAGAATGAAGAAGTTGAAGCCCGAGCATCGCCAAGCACACTTGGCGATTCGCCGAAGGGATTTACTCTGCCCGTTGTTCCAGTACGCGAATCTCTGAAAGAGAAGGATCACAAAGATGATGAAAGGAGCAGTCGGCGCATCGCAGAATAGTTCCGCGAAGTAGTACTACACCGCCCAATGGTCTAAAACATGCAGATGCGGAAGGAAAGCATGAAACAGTGATGAGACAGACGAAGGGTGAATTGCTGAAGTTATTCGGCAATATCGACTAACTTCACCGAAAGATCCGCCAGCGCTATTTTCTGAAGTCTATAAATACTGAACTTGTTATTAACTTTAGGAGTTGAACATTTATTTTAATTTCCAGAATAGAATAGTACTTTTGGGGATATTTTTATCTCAAGTTTGGAGAGGGTTTGTAGGAGACTTGAGAAAGAAGGTTTTCATCTTCCCCAAGTTGGAAGGGGTCTTCTCCATTCTTTTTCCTTTTCTTAAATCAAGGTTTAATTTCTTATACCCATTTCATTTTACTATAATTTTAGGTGTATTTTGTTATTTCTTTATGTGTGGCTAAAAACCCCATTCTTAGGGTGTGATTTAGCAAATATGTGTTGATATTATTGTTGGGTCTTACTTGCTGATAGGTTAAATGTAGTATAATGGTGATTTGACCAAGTGGTTGTGGTTTAATGTAAAGGGTTTGTAGTTGCAAATGCAAAGCCACCTATCTGTTTTCGGCTTGCCGGAAAGGGTGAGCCCTTGTCCCATATCCTAACACTCAGCTCGAAAGAGTGAGTGCGGTAAGCTGTAGGTTGGTTTTCATGCGGCAAATGGGTGTCTGAGAGCAACTCATTTGAAACGGGGTAAGTTGCCCGAGAGGGAACTTATTTCCATTTAAAGCTTAGCCTAGTCACCATTATCTTACAAATTTCCTTTCAAAAGCATGTACCCAACTACTTATCTCAAGTTGTATTGTGTTCACACCCTAAGAACATTTCCTCATACTTGATTTTCTTGTTAATTTTTTCTATTTTTACTAAATGTGGAAAAACCCCCAAATCGTTATTTGACACTTATATGTCACCCCCTTTTATTTGCTATGTTTCTACTTGTTGATATCTCTCGCTACGATTAGTTAGAGCTTAATTTTATTTTTCTATCAATTCTCAAAACCACTCCCTTGGGACACAACCCCTACCTTTAGTTGGGTTACTATACTATTGATGATCGTACATACTCATACCGTTGGTTAGTGTTGTTGGTCACGATAAGCATCAAAATGGCACCGCTGCCGGGGAGTGGTGTTATTTGAGAAATTTTAGATATGTAGATTTTTTTTGTTCTTCTTAGTTATAGTTCACTAATTTAATTTTTGTTTTGTTTTGTTGATTGTGTAAACATTTCAGAAAGCATGAGTGTTAACGGTAGTAAAGGGAGCCAAGTTGGCCATTAGGACGACATTAGTAACTTCAACGATGTTCAAGAGCCCAAAATCAATGATCCACATCTCATGGGAGGTGTCAGAGCCATCCGTCTACCTCCAGCAGAAGGAAATGCGGTGTTCCACATAACAAGCACCATGTTGCAACTTTTGCAACCAAAAGGACTTTTCAGTGGATTGGCTCATGAGGACCCACATGAGAATCTTCAAAACTTTATGGATATGTGTGGACCTTTCTCGTTCAATAACATCTTTCACGAATCAGTTCGATTAAGACTATTCCCTTTCTCATTGATGGGGGAATCTTGCAAGTGGCTAGCAGAATTACCACGAAATTTAATCACTTCATGGAAGGAGCTGGTCACCGCATTTCATGTGTGATTTTTTCCTCCCTCGAAGATGATGACTATTCGGAATAACATCCAAAGCTTCAAGTGTCTGAATGGAGATCCTATTCACGAAACTTGGCTCCGATTTAAGAAATTGGTGCTACAATGCCCGACATATGGTCTACCTGATAATGTGCTCCTTCAATACTTTTACCGGAGTCTAGACTCGGTGAACAAAGGTGTAGCTGACCAACTCTCGCTCAGAGGCTTAATGCAGAAACCATACACAGTAGCAGCTCACCTTTTTTATGGGATGACAACTATCAACAGGGCGTGGTACACTCGCGAAGACAAGGTCTCACCGGTCATATTTCAGCTATCCAAGAAGCAGGTTGAAAACGATAAAGAGAGAGACCAAATCATGGCCAAGATCATGACGCAAGTTGACATTTTATCTAAAAAGTCATGGGGGCTGGTGCCCGTGGTGTCAATGTTGTGGGAGTCGGGGGTGCGAATCCTGAGGAGATGAAGTTTGAAGCCATGTATGACGAAAAGTAAATTTTCTAGCTAACCAAGATAGGGGCTACCGTTCAAACTACCCAAGTCAGGGTGGTAATCAATGATGGATTAGAGACGAAGAATGGAAGGATCAAGATCATGAATGGAGGGACCATAATCCAAATTGGAAGGATGGGGAAAATGATAGATATGTGCCTCCCCACGAGCATCAGAAGCCCAAGGATTCAAAAGGTGGTAGGTATGAGGATATGCTCTCGCGTATCTTATACAAGTTGAAGGGTCAGAAAAAATGCTAAAAGGTATGAAAGAAGACGTGTCAAGCCTCAGCCAGACTGTCACATCTCATTCAGTTTCAATAGAACAGTTAGAGATCCAAATGGGTCATATCTCGTCTCATCTCAATCCGAGACAACAAGGGGGTTTGGCTAGTGACACTATGGCTAACCCAAAGAGTGAGGTCTAAAGGTTAACATGCATCTTGACGTGACGTTAACTAAGGCACTGTTTGACAGGCAAACCAAAACCTTTTACTCATTTTTTTATGTTATCTTGATAAAATAATAGTGTGTTGTTTGTACAGATTGAGTTAAGGAAAGTGCTTGAAAAGATGTATGGAAGCGAGCAACAGATCAGTTTGGCGGATTGCCGACAAGTTCGGCACACCCAATCATTCTTACCATTTGGCGCAATACATCTTAAAGGTTAAGTCTGTAAAACTCGGAGGAGTATGAATTTTGTCGGCGCATAGCCAATCGAACTGGCAATTTCTATAAATCCACCAATACATTGCTCACCTGAACTGAAAACTCTGTTATATTTGGCGAGGACATTAGATATATAGTGTTTCGGCGAGTGATTGAGCAAGATTGACTAACATAGCCGAATGAGCAGAAACTGGTCAGTCACAAGCCACAAGTTTAAAAGTTCCATTTCATTTACTTTGTCCCTTTTCACAAACTCATACTCACACTTTAGCAGTTATATTTCTCACACTTTTAGAGTATTTTACATGTCAAATTGTGCTCGGATTAGGATCACATTATTGCCTAGCAAGCCATTGCTATCTAATTCGGCATCAAAGGTTGGTAATCAAACTTCTAAGTTATTTGATCAAACTTTTTACTCATTTGCATAAGCACTGACAGTAGAAAATCTCTGTTAAGTCTCTGAGTCAGCAGGATTGTATTTATTATCGATTAAGACCAGATATTTTCTGGATGATTTGAGGGACTACCACTTAGCTTTGCTTTGAAGGGAACTGTTAAGCGGTGAGAACATAAGTTTCTTTGAGTTTTCATTGAAATCGAGTTATATAAGCGTAAGTTGCACTATCTATGGTTGCGGGGTGAAATTTGAAAGAATGGGTTGATACTCGACACGTTGAGCTGATGGCGAGATGAACAAAATCCACCGAACTGCTCGGCGGTTCGTCTAACGCCCCCATTCCGTCTTTAACTAAATACTTTATGTATTGATCAAGCTGTGAATTTCGGAGGTCAGTTTAAGTCGCAAAATGTATTCGGTGACTCACCGAAAGATCCCTTGCTCACCCTTTGTCTACGTCCTTGTATCAGTTGTACATCACTTTCAACATTTTGCCTAACAGGATAAGTACTTCGCCAACTAGCTTGGCAAAGCGATTCAACACCCAGAAACACCCTTTCTCTCATGTTTGAAGTGCTATCTAACTTATCCTCGAAGTCTTTGCAGTAATGGCAAGATCAAAAGTCGCAGGGAGAAATTATCCATCCCAGAAGATAAGAGCACGAGAGTTCAAGAAAAATGAAAAGAAAGCAGAGCTAGCAAGATAAAGGAAATATATCAATGAATCTAGGGCAAAGAGATGAATTCCCATCAAACCTAATGCGCCTTCATTGGCTCGAAGTTTTGTTAATACAAATACGGGCCTTCGGAGCAGCTCAGGAGATAGATCAGATGGTTGCAGCCAATCTTGCTGCAGAGGCCATGGCAAAGGCAAACAATGAGGACTAAAACATAGAAACTCCGTGGACCATGGTTTTACTTCAAGTAAATGCATTGAATGCCCTGGTAAATAGAAAGACTGCATAGACAGGATCCCTCATTACCTCTTTTTATGTCTTGTCTTTCTTTATTTTGCCTTACGGATTCCGTATTACCTGCATTTGTGGACAAATTGATTTTTATTATTGGTGAGGTGAGGCCCACACTTTTGTGTGTTGTTTATGATTAGTGTTTTGAATACATTTAGGTTGTTTGTTTATAATTGTGTTAATCACTACTTTTCTGTGGATGTTTGAGCTCGTGGCTACGTTTACTTTTAATTTCAAAATGATTTTGTCACATCCAACAAATTTTTAATTTTTCACACATTTTTGCCACCCCTCGCGAGTTGAATGTGGCTGTTCTTTTCCAAAAATTTATGTCTCAGTTTCGATCAATACCGATGACTTGAATAGTGCTCTCAATTGAATGAACATGAATGTAGAGCTACGATGAGGCCAAATGAACTCTTTGCATCTCGTTGTGATTAGCCATTTATCGAATTGATTCTCTTGTTATGATCGTTGCACATTAGCCAAAGTGTGTAGTCTCGTTTGACTTAAGTGTCGATGTCTTGTGTGATTAGCTTGCTTTGAACCATGCATGAATAAACCTAGAATTTACCCTGTTAGTCTGATTGATTTAGAAAGGTGTCCTCTTGAAATTATCTTAAGAAACTTTAAAGGGTGTCAGCCAAATTTGACATATACCTCTTATGTGGCCTACCCGTGAGTGTGTAAAACTCTTTTGAACAGCCTTATAGCCTTACCTTTCTTTGGAATAACCGTGATTACCCCTAGACCTTACTTCACCCACTACCTACAATCCTCTTAATTTGCGATTTAGGTACGAAGGAAATTGGGTTTCCAAGCAATCCATGAAGGTGAATAAACAGGTGACTTAGAAGCATTAGAAAATGATTTGATAAAGGAGGAGAAGGGCATCTCACGAGGATGAAAAAGTCACTGAGCCTAAATGACCATACCTTTACACTCAGCCCAATTACAAGGCTTAGAAAGACCTTTTTTATCTTGAGTAAGCCGAATCAAAAGTCGATGGGAAAATAAGGACAAACCTATGGGTGAAAGCATGCATTCTGTTCCTCTTTTTTAGTTTGAGCGTTGCATCTGATTCGTGATCTTGAATTGATTAACCTCTGTGTGTGAATATGGAATCATTCTTCATGTGAGGGCATTTAGATACTTTTTGTCAAGCTTGAACTTGAACAAGTAGCAAGTATTGCGAGCATGAGAATCTCTGGTAATGGTGTGTCACAACTTGAATCTTTGAGTTCACAGTTGATCTTTGCATAAGTAATTTGAATCTTGTTGTGTATGTTCATGAAGGAGTCTTGTGTAGCACTGTTTGAGACACCATTTTTGAATTATTGAACTTGAATTTTCTAGAGAACAAGCAAATGTTTAAGTTTGGGATGTTAATGAGTCCACAAATTTTACTTATTTAGGGCTTTATTTTGATATGAATAGTGTCCTCGAATGCTCATTTTGTCTAAATATCTGATGAAAACACTTAAGTTTCAGATATTTGCAGTTTTGGTGAAAGCATGGATACTTAGGCTCAAAAAGGACAAAAAGGATGAAAAGAATGAAGAGGCTGAAGCCCGAGCATCGCCAAACACACTTGGCGACTCCCCGAAGGAATTTACTCCGACCTTTGTTCCAATCCACGAAGCCTTGAGGAGAAGGATCAAAAAGGCGATGAAAGGAGCAGTCGGCGCTTCACTGAATAGTTCGGTGAAGCAGTACTATACCGTCCAATGGTCCAGAACGTGAAGATGTAGAAGGAAAGCACGAAACAACGATGAGGCAGACGAAGGGTGAATTGCATAAGTCATTCGACGATATCGACTAACTTCGCCGAAAGATCCGCCAGTGCTATTTTCTAAAATCTATAAATACTGAACTTGTTATTAATTTTAGGAGTCGAACATTTATTTTAATTTTCAGAATAGATTAGTACTTTTTGAGATATTTTTCTCTCAAGTTTGGAGAGGGTTTTTGGGAGACTTGAAGAATGAAGGATTTCATCTTCCCGAAATTGGAAGTGGGTCTTCTCCATTATTCTTCCTTTGGTTAAATCAAGGTTTAATTTACTATACCCATTTTATTTTACCATTATTTTATGTGTATTTTGTTATTTCTTGATGTGTGGCTAAAAACCCCATTCCTGGGGTGTGATTTTGCAAATATTTGTTGATATTATTGTTGGGTCTTGCTTGCTGATGGGTTAGATGTAGTTTAATGGTGATTTCACCTAGTGGTTGTGGTTTAATCTAAAGTGTTTGTAGTTGAAAATACAAAGCCACCCATGTGTTTTCGGCTTGCCCGAGAGGGAGGTCGCGAAACTAACACCATTAGATTGATGGCCTAAGGAGTGGGTCGACATGAGGTTCAGCCCGAGAGGGTGAGCCCTAGTCCTATATCCTTACACTCAGCTCGGGAGAGTGAGTGGGGTAAGACGTTGGCTGGTCTTCATGCGGCAAATGGGTGTCCGAGAGGAACGCATATGAAACAAGGTAAGTTGCCTGAGAGGGAACTTATTTCCATTTAAAGCTTAGCCTAGTCACTATTATCTTACAAATTTCCTTTCAAAAGGATGTACCCAACTACTTATCTCAACCTGTATTGCGGTCACGCCCCAAGAACATTTTCCCATACCTGATTTTTTAATTAATTTTTGCTATTTTTATTAATTGTGACAAAACCCCCAAATCGTTATTTGACACTTTTGTGTCACCCCCTTTATTTACTATGTTTTTACTCATTATTATCTTTAGCTACGACTAGTTAGAGCTTAATTTTATTTTTCTATCAATTTTCAAAACCACACCCTTGGGACATGACCCCAACCTTTAGTTGGGTTACTATACTATCGACGATCGTAGACAATCATACCATAAGTTAGTATCGTTGGTCACAATAAGCGTCACATTGATCCCCGGATCTCGAGCACTACACAGGGCACTGATGCCCAGACAGATAGAGCGACTGCATAGTCCGGATCCCTTATTTACCTCCCTCTCTGTCATTATTTATTTTGACTTTTGGATATCTTTATTTGCATTTGAGGACAAACGTTTTTTTTTAATTTGTGGTGGGATGAGGCCCACATTTGTGTGCTAATTATGCCTCTTGTTTTGTTTATCTATTTGGGTTTTGTTCTTAAATTGTGTTGACATAGATTTTTTTGGAAGGTTTGAGCTTGTGGCTCCTTTATCTTAAATTGAAAATAATTTTTGACCCTTCCAAATTTTATTTTATTTTAGAAAATTTTTGCCACCTCTTGGGTGATGAATGTGGCTGTTCTTTTGCAAAATTTAAGTCTCGGTCCCGATCAGTACCGATGGCTTGAATAGTGCTCTCAATCAAACGAACATGAATGTATGGATACGATGAGACCAAATGAAGTTCCGTAGACAATATATGAACTCTTTGCATCTCATTGTGATTAGCCATTTATCAAATCGATTTTCTTGTGATGACCGTTGCACAATATCAAAAGTGCGGAGTCTTGTTAGACTTAAGTGTCGATGCCTTGTGTAATAAGCTTACCTTGAACAATGCATGACAACACCTAGAATTTTCCTTGTTAGTGCGGTAGACTAAGTAAGACTTTCTCTTGATATGATCAATGGCAACTTCGAAGAGTGTGAACCAATTTGACATATACCTCTTTTGTGATTACCTTGTGAGCGTGTGATTCTCTCTTGAACACCCTTTGAGCCTTACCCTTCTTTGGAAAAAACTTGATGAAAACTAGACCATTCTTAATCCATTATCGATAATCCTCTCAAATAGTGGTTAATGGAATAGCCAACTTAGGCCAGTGTGGTTAAAAAGTAAAGTGAAAGTCAAGAAATGGAAGGAAAGTCTCCTTAAACCGATGGTGTTGACAAAAATGGAACCCCTCCATATAAAAAAAAGAAGAGAAAAGAGAAACAAAAGAAAAAAGGATAAAAAAAAAAGTTGTGGAATAAAGTACAAAAGAGATGAGGTTTCCAAACAATCCATGGAAAGTAAATAAGAGGATGACCTATGATACACTAATGAAAATGATGAAGGAAAAAGAAAGGAAGTGTTTATAGCACCACATTTCATGAGGATAAAAGTAACTGAGCCTAAATGACTATACCTTTACACTCAACCCCGTTATAAGCTTTGTTAAGAACTTTGTGATCTTGAGAAAGTCGAAATAAATGTTTATTGGAAAATACAGGCAAACCTATTGGTGAAAGCATGCATTGTGTTCATCTTTGTGAGTGTGAGTCTTGTATCTGATTCCTAAAATTTAAATTAATTATACCTTTGCGTGTGAAAATGGAATCATCATTTGTGTGAGGGGATCGAAGGTTTTTTTTTAGCTTTAACTTGCATTTGAAGTCAAGTATTGCGAGCTTGAGAATGTTTGGTAATAGTGTGTCCCAACTTGATTTATTGAGTACACAATTGATCTTTACATAAGTAAATTGAGTCTTGTTGTGTGTATTCATGATTGAGTCTTGTGTAGCATTGTTCGAGACACCCTTTTTGAACGACTGAACTTGAGTTCGCTTGAGGACAAGCCAAAGTTTAAGTTGGGGGTGTTGATGAGTCCACAAATTGCACTCATTTAGGGCTATATTTTAATAAAAATTGTGTCCTTAAATGCTTATTTTATCTCAATATCTGATGAAAGCCATTAAGTTTCAGATATTTGATGTTTGAAGGAAAGCATGGAAGAAAGGAACAAAAACGCTGAAAAGAACGAAGAAATTAAGGCCTGAGGATCGTTGAGTTCACTTAGTATTGCTTCACGGAGCAGTTGGCACATCGCCGAGATGTTCCGTGAAGCAATACCATGTCGCCCAATTACCCATAGCACGACAATGCTAAAGGCTCATGCAATATGGCGATGAACTACACCAAAGGACAAATCGTCGAGTTGATCGACGATTCCGACTAACGACACCAAATGATCCTCTGCATCACACATCTTTGAAACCTATAAATACTAGTTAGAGTTGTAGTTTTAAGAGTTGAACAATTATTATAATTTTCATTTATAATAGTACTTTTTGATATTTTTGCTCTAAGTTTTAGAGGGTTTTGAAGACTTGGAGTCCCAAAGGGTTTCATCTACAAGATTTGGATTTGGGTCTCTTGGATTCTTCAATTTTGGCTTGTATCAAGACTTAAATCTTCATACCCATTTGAATGCAAGCTCAATTTGGTATAAACTTCTATCTCTTATACATATGTCCTAATATGGGTTAAGATAATTGTTGGGTGTTGCTTCCTGATAGTCTATTCGTAGTTTAAATGTGATTTCGTTTAGTGGGTGTGGATGAATTTACTGAATTTTTAGTTGCAAATCCAACTTTATTTATGTGTTTTCGGCTTGCTAAAGAGAGAGGTCAGAAAACTAAGACCACTAGATTGATGGCCAGTGTGAGTGGGATGACATAAGTTTCAGCTCGATAGAGTGAACCTTAGTCCCATGTCCACACACTCAGCTCGAGAGAGTGAGTATGTTAAGGTGTAGGCTGGTCTTCATGCGGCAAGTGGGTGTCTGAGAGGAAGGCATTTGAAACGGGTAAGTTGCTCGAGAGGGAGCTTATCCCCCTTAAAGGCTAGCCTAGTCACAATTATTCTATGAATCTTCTATCGAAAGCATGTACCCAATAATCTAGCTTAACCCATACTCCCGTCACACCCCAAGGATCCCCTCTCATTACTTAGAAACCATCGTTTATTTTGTTGTTTTTACTCACTAGTGACAAAACCCTATTGTTAATTGACACTCTTGTATCCCCCTTTTTAATTTACAATATTTTTTAATTTTTAATGTCTTTAGCTATGACTAGTTAGAATAAAATTTTATTCTTCTATTAATTCTCAAAACCACTCTCTTGGGAACGATCCCAACCCTTGGTTGGGTTACTAAAATATTGTATAATCGTAGACACTTGCATCGAAAGTTGTGTCTTGATTATGCAAACATCAAAATGGAGCCGCTTCCGGGGACTTGTGTTATTTGAGAATTTTTAGATTAGTAGAATTTTTATTCTTCTTAATTGTAGTTTTACCAACTTTGTTTTTAGTTTTGTTTTGCTGATTTGTGCTTCAAAAGTAGTGGAAGTGAATATATCGAACTACACTTGCAAGCTCATGGAGCTGCCGTCATTAGAAGGGATGATATTCCGAGATATGATCCTAACTTTTAGGCAATCGAATGGCGAACAGCTACCTGAGGCATGGCTGAGGTTCAAAGAACTTCTGGGTCGTCAATGCCTTACTCACGGAATCCCCGAAAGAGTCATTTTGTAATCTTTCTACCGAAGTCATAGTGTAGGAAACATAATGATGGCTAATCAAATTACCTCGAGTAGTCTAGTATGACAACCCTATGTGGAAGTAGCCAAATTGCTAGGTAACTTAACTAAGCCAGGTCGGGAAATAAAGAGAAGAGATTTCAACTTAGTAATCCTGCTAACTTAGTTATATGAGCTGACAAAGGAAGTTGAGGATTTTGAAGCCCAGTGCAACAAGAAAGAGCACTATGCTCCTCCTCATCGATGAAGGAGAATTAAGAAAAATGAGGATGGACAGAATAAATAAATGTTCATACTTCTACTCTAGAAATCCAGTGAGAAACATAGGGTACTAGAGGAGCTTAGGGAAAATGTATCGTTGTTGAACCAGATGACGACCTCATGTGCTATGCTTATTCAACTAGTAGGCTCTCAAATAGATCAAGTGCTGACTGAACTCTATTCGGATTTTAAAGAAGGATTGCCTAATGAAGTTGAGGAAAACCTCTCCATTGGAGCATGAGTGTTAACTTGCGTCTTGCCACGACGTTAACTACGGCGCTATTTGGGAGGCAACCCAAAACCATTTATTGCTTTCTTTTTCTTTGATAAAATAATGATGTGTTGATTGTGCATATGGAAGTGTGGAGAGTGAATGAAAAAGTGCAGATTGGCGAATAACATGTCCAATCAGCGAATCGCCAAATAGTTCGCGACTCCGAACTTGATCACCATTAGACTCAAGACCATCTTGCATTGGAGTCTGTAAAACTCAGCGGGATCAAGAACCTATTGGCGAGTCACCAACCATATCGGCGATTGCGAGGAAGACCACCGTTTGGACCCTGACGCTGACTGAAGGTCCTGTAAAACTCGGCGAATCAAGTGCTCACTCTGCGACTCGCCGAGAGGGTTGGCGATCGGAACTAATATTTCCGAATGGACGGAAACTGGACGGTCTTTCAGCCAAAGGTTTAAAAAAAATTCAACTTCATTTCCTTCCCTCACTTTTTCACCTCCCCAAACTCACACCTGCACTCTAGTTTTCTATTACTTGTATTCTCAGAGTATTTTTGTTGATTGATTTGTTCTTGGAGTTTGATTACAGTGCTTCCTCGCATCTCAATATCCATTTGATCAGCACAAAAGGTTAGTGTCTCAAACCCCATAACTATCTTGTCAAAATTATACTCATTTGCAAATATTGTGATCTTGTCAAAATCTGCTAAACCTCCCTGATTGGGATTAAGTGTTTATGTCTCAAATTTTCTTTGATAGCCCCGCCTTTATTGCCTAAACTGTGAAATCTTGTTCTCCAATGCATCGAATGGAGTTAATGTGTGATGAGTGGTATTCGTATGTTATGGGTCTTGGTTGAATTTGTGCTTTTTTTACTTAAATTGTATTTTTGGGGGTTACGGGGCTGATTTTGAGAAGTGGGGTCAAAAGTAGGCATGTTGGGTCAAAAGTAGGCACGTTGGGTCATTCGGCGAGTTGTGACGTGCTCATCGAACTATTATGCGGTTCGCCTAATTACCTGCGAGTTGTGACGAGCTCATCGAACTATTCTGTTGTTCGCCTAATTACCTTATCTCACCCTTATTATCATGCTTTATTTGTTGTGGCGTCTGTAACTTTCAGAGAGAAGTATGAGGTCGCCAAGAGCACTCGGTGACTCGCCGAAAGTCTTATTATTCGCCCTTTGTCTGCATCCCTAACTCATTCTGCATCATGACCTTCCGTGGATTGTCTGTGGCTCGCCGAATGTATTCGGCGGCACGCCGAATGGACTATCTAGTATTTCTGCAGCTGAATGTCTTTGTTTTGGCTGTCAAATATGTTCTAACATTATCGCAAGACTTTGTAGACATGGCCAGACCAAAAGTTGCAGGAAGAAACATGCCACCCAGACACATAAGAGCACAAAAGTTCAGAAGAACTGCAAGGAGCAAGAACAAGACACCAGTTCGAGGAGAAGGATTTCCATCGACCCTAATGTCCCTTCGTGGGCTCAGGGGTTCAGCAATGTGATGCACGCCTTTGTGGAAGCTCACAAGTTGGATAATAAGATCCAGGCTAATATCGCTGCAAAAGTTGAAGCGAAGCAAAAAGAAGAAGAGAAGCAGAAGAAGAATGACAACACTCCGGGCACTGATGCCTAGACAGATGGAGCAACTTCTTAGCTAAGATACCTTCTTTACCTCCCTCTCTGTCTTTCTTCACTTTACCCTTCGGATTCAGTGTTATTTTCATTTTAGGACAAATTACTTTTATTTATGGTAGGGTGAGGCCCATCTTTTGTGTAATACTTTTGTTCGTGTTTTGTGTATATATCTGGGTTGTTCTGCTTTAAAAATTGTGTTAATACTGCTTTTCTGTGGATGATTGAGCTTATGAATCATTTTATTTATTTTATTGCAAAATGATTTTAATCTGTCCGAAAAATTTTACCACCTCCTGTGTGATGAATGTGGTTATTCTTTTGCAAGATTTAAGTCTCGGTCTCGATCAGTACCGATGACTTGAATGGTGCTCTCAATCGAATGAGCATGAATGTACGGCTACGATGAGGCCAAATGAAGTTGCGTAGACAATATGTGAACTCTTTGCATCTCGTTATGATTAGCCATTTATCAAATCGATTCTCTTGTGATGATCGTTGTACACTAGCAAAAGTGTGGAGTCTTGTTAGACTTAAGTGTCGATGCATTGTGTGATAAGCTTACCTGGAACCATGCATGACAACACCTATAATTTGTCGTGTTGGTCCGGTTGACTAAGTAAGACATTCTCTTGATATGATCTCAGGCAACTTCGAAGAGTGTGAAGCAATTTGACATTTACCTTTTTTGTGACCTACCTTGTGAGCGTGTGATTCTCTCTTGAACACCCTTTGAGACTTATCCTTTTTTGGAAGAAACTTGATGAAAACTAGGCCATTCTTAATCCATTACATATAATCCTCTTAAATTGTGGTTAATTGAATAGCCAACTTAGGCCAAAAGCCTAAGTTAGGGGTGTGGTGAAAAAGAAAAGGGAAAGTAAAGAAGTGCAAGGAAAGTCTCCTTTAACCCATGGTGTGGAGAAAAATGGAACTCCTCCATATAAAATAAAAGATAAAAGAAAAAGAAAAGGCAAAAGAATGAAAAAGAAAATTGTGGAATAAAGTACAAAAGAGATGAGGTTTCCAAACAATCCATGGAAAGTGAATAATAGGATGGCCTATGATGCACTAATGAAAATGATGAAGGAAAAAGAAAGGAAGTGTTGAGAGCACCACATTTCATGAGGATAAAAGTCACTGAGCCTAAATGACCATACATTTACACTAAACCCCGTTACAAGCCTTGTTAAGACCTTTGTGATCTTAGGAAAGTCGAAACAAATGTTGATTGGAAAATACGGGCAAACCTATGGGTGAAAGCATGCATTGTGTTCATCTTTGTAAGTGTGAGTTTTGTATCTCATTCCTGAACTTTAAATTGATTATACCTTTGCGTGTGAAAATGGAATCATCATTTGTGCGAGGGCATTCGAACGCTTTTGTTGAGCTTGAACTTGCATTTGCAGCAAGTATTGCGAGCTTGAAAATCTTTGGTAATAGTGTGTCACAACTTGAATCTTTGAGTACACAATTGATATTTGCATAATTAAATTGAGTCTTGTTATATGCATTCATGATTGAGTCTTGTCTAGCACTGTTAGACACACCCTTTTTGAACAACTAAACTTGAGTTCGCTTGAGGACAAGCAAAAGTTTAAGTTTGAGGTGTTGATGAGTCCACAACTTGGACTCATTTAGGGCTATATTTTTTAATAGAAATTGTGTCCTCAAATGCTTATGTTATCTCAATTTCTGATGAAAACCCTTAAGTTTCAAGTATTTGATGTTTGAAGGAAAGCATAGACACTACATCGCAAAAAGGAACGAAAAGGCTGAAAAGAACGAAGAAATGAAGGCCTAAGGATCGCCGAGTTCACTTGGCAAGTCGGCGAAGGGTCTTACTTCGTCTTATGTTCCGGTGTGTTAAGCCCTAATGGAAAGGATCAAGTCGGCGGAAAAATAGAGCAGTCGGCGCATCGCCGAGAAGTTTCGCGAAGAAATACCATGTCGCTCAATGACCCAGAGCACGACGATGCTGAAGGCTCGTGCAAGATGGCGATGAACTACACCAAAGGGGGAATCGCCGAGTTGATCGGCAATTTCGACTAACGACGCCTAATGATCGCTGCAGCACAAATCTGTGAAAGCTATAAATAATAGTTAGAGTTGTAGTTTTAATAGTTGAACAAATATTATAATTTTCATATAATATTGTACTTTTTGATATTTTTGCTCTAAGTTTGAGAGGGTTTTGAAGACTTGAAGTTCCAAATAGTTTCATCTTCAAAATTTAGATTTGGGTTTCTTGGATTATTCAATTTTTGCCTGTATCAAGACTTAAATCTTCATACCCAGTTGAATGTAATCTCAATTTGGCATAAATTTCTATCTCATATACATGTGTGGCTAAAAACCCCAATTCTTGGGGTGTCATTTAGCGAATATGGGTTAAGATAATTGTTGGGTCTTGATTGCTGATAGCTATTCGTAGTTTAAATGTGATTTCGTTTAGTGGTTGTGGATGAATTTAATGAATTTGTAGTTGCAAATACAAGTTAATTTATGTGTTTTCGGCTTGCGAGAGAGAGAGGTCGTAAAACTAAGACCACTAGATTGATGGCCAGTGTGAGTGGGTTGACATGTGGTTCGGCTCGAGAGAGTGAACCCTAGTACCATGTCCACACACTCAGCTCGAGAGAGTGAGTGAGTTAAGGCGCAAGCTGGTCTTTATGCGGCAAGAGGGTGTCCGAGAGGAACGCATTTGAAACGGTGTAAGTTGCTCGAGAGAGAGCTTATGCCCCTTAATGTCTAGCCTAGTCACAATTATTCTATGAATCTTCTATCGAAATCATGTACCGAATAATCTAGTTTAACCCGTATTCCCGTCACATCCCAAGGATCCCCTCACATTACTTAGAAACCCTTGTTTATTTTGTTGTTTTTACTCACTAGTGACAACCCTATTGTTAATTAACACTCTTGTGTCTCCCTTTTTAATTTACAATATTTTTAATCGTTAATGTCTTTAGCTACGACTAGTTAGAATAAAATTTTATTTTTCTATCCCAACCCTTGGTTGGGTTACTAAACTATAATACGATCGTAGACACTTAAATCGAAAGTTGTGTCTTGATTACGCAAACATCAGTGTCAAAAGCTTAACATCTCTCACATATGTTTTGCAAAGCTGAGGTGAAATAAATACAACTGATCCAACAGACCTTTGCTAAGTTTTCAAAAGCTTCTGATTTGCAAGCAAATTGTAACAAGATATCTATGTTCTTCTTAGGGGTAAAACCAAATGTCAAACAAGAGATTTTGAGGCAGTTGGGATATAATGAAGGCAGTTTAACCTTTAAGTATTTGGGCATTTCCCTTTCCTCAAAAAAGCTCACCATCAATCAATGTATGCCCATAGTTGATAAACATTCAAAAAGAGTGAAATATTGGACTTCTAAACTGCTAACTTATGCTGGGATATTACAATTAATTAAATTTGTGGTATTTGGTATGCAGATTTATTGGGCCCAAATATTCATTCTCCCTAAGAAGATTATGAAGCTGATTGAGCAAGTATGGAGAACTTATTTATGGACATGATCAGTTGGCAACTCCGAAAGGGCATTGGTTGCTTAGGAAAAGATATGTCAACCTAGAGGTGCATGCGGCCTAAATGTCATACACTTATGTGGTTTGGACAAGGAAACAATAGTAAAGCAATTATGGGCTCTAGCTTCAGAGAAGGACTGACTATGGGTTAAATGGTTACACATATACTATATGAAAGATGTTGATATCAGTTTGTGTCGAATCCCATCCAATGTGACTTGGATTATCAGGAAAATCATGAAGGCAAGGAGATATATTTTGACCATCACCTCGTTTCAAGGCAGCCTAGGTGATAGGCTATGAAAAATGGTCCATAACAACACGTTTAACATCAAGTGTATGTATGCAACTTTGAGACCACAGTATCCCAAAGTACGATGGAAGAGCTTGTTATCTCACCCTGCAATCCATCCAAAACACAAGTTTTGCTTATCGCTAGCCCTACACCAGAGGTTACCAACTGTGGACAGACTACAAAAGTTTGGTCTTGATGTCCCTGATGCTTGTGTATTCTGTGCAGCTCTAGTGGAAACCTTGACTCACTTATTGTTTGGCTGCCCAACTACTAACCCATTGTGGACTAGAATGTTAAAATGGGCAAGTGAACATAGGCCTATTGGGAATAAGAGGGGGCTCATGTTGTAAAATGGGCTAAGAAAAGTTCTAGGAAAGGTGGCATACTCAACAACTTATTTGCAATGGTGGTTACTATGATATGGAGGAAAGAAACTTGATGCGATTTCAGGGGGGTCAATTCCAGATTGATAGAGTAAATCGCAATCTACATACATACAAGAGGGGCAAGACATAAGAAATGGAAAGTTAGTCTTCAACAGCTAAACCATGTACCTTGAGGCAGGACTATAGTGAAATCGTTTAGTTAATTGCAAAATGTAGCTAAATGTTTAACACCCTAAGTCATTCCTTTGTGTTAAACATTTTTGTAGGGTAGTGAGAATTATGTGTCTATTCCTGTTTAGTACTGTAACGTTGCATTTTGGTAATCGATAAAATTTGTTTATTTACCAAAAAAATTTTACACAGGAGTTAAAGTCCCTCCCAAAGCAGTGACAGTGATGCTACGAGAACCAAATGTTAAGTGGAAATCTTCCAAAATAAAAATTTTTATCATCCAGGAAAACCTACAATATGCCATTATTAGGAAATTTTCATATGGAAAATTGGAGATAAGGGAACTGAGGAAGACGATTCCAAAGCATTGCGGACTCAAAGGACAAAAGGAGTTCAGAAGGCTATCTAGCCTAATCTATGTCAGCCGACGAAAAATACTCGCACCAACAGGATAGGGTCCCTTGGTCAGATTGAAAATTGAGCACCTTGACGCGGCTATCTTCATCTAGTGGCTGTCGGAGGTCGGACCATCCCATTATTTCCATACTATTAACATCTGAAGGAATAGTAGATCAGTATAAGAAGTACTTCCAAAACATCAGCAATAAAGGAGTGAATTTACCTAGTGAAAGAAACTGTTTCCATTTGACAGAAGCCCTCATCGTGATACAAAACGAAATGAACATCTCATCCACTAGAGAACAAAACTAGAACAAAGAAGAGGAAGTACAAAATGTTAGAGAAAGACATGCTAAAAGGATAATAACAAGAAAGGAAGGAGGCGGTGGGATACTTCTGATAGCTGATCAAGCACGAGGAAGGTGAGAAGGAGGAAATGCAGTGATTATCCAAATCAAGACTAGAAGGAATTGTAGGTTAAAAAAGGTACCATGGTCTAAGGGAAGCGGCGGAGGAGCTGAGTTAGTTTCTACAACAGAAAACCCCAAGGATCTGACTATATGTAACAGACAAAGGTTAGATGTCTTTTTTACATATTTTACTTTGTTGTCGGTGTGTGTTTATTTGGTCCTTTGGACGAGAAGACTGGGCCTTTGCCCATTTGTTTAGTTGGTTGTTTAATAATTAAAGCCCAAAGTTGATTAAAAAATATTAGTTTTGTCATTTAAAAAAGTGATAAATTATCTAATAAGTTAAATAATAATTAATGAAAATATTTTTTAGAAATTTTTCACCTCCTTATGTTAATTACAAGCTAAAGAATCATAAAGTGACATATTCATTTGTCAGTACAAAGTGACCGGTTAATAGCTTATTAATAATATGTTACAAAAATGAATATGGTTACTTTATTGCTTAAGTTTTGAATAAAATCTTATTGCAAGCTGAAATTTTCCTTTAACATATTGCTTTCAAACAAGCATTTAGTTTATACTAATAATTAGAATGATATTGGTTATTAACATGCAAAACTTTTCACATTTCTAATGAATATAAATGTAACTTAGTTAAATCCTATTTAATATTAAATAATTGCTACAAATTGTCAAAAACTTTTTGTTTTTCATCATTTAGTATCAACTAACACTAATGATGAATTTATATTGAATTTTTCTCATTAAACATCTTATATAAATGGATATCAAGAATGTGTCTAACTTTCATTAGTGGGTGACACGAATTCAACATGTATGTAACAATTAATCCTCATTTATTAGTTCTATTTTTATTTTCTTTGCTCATTTTTTCCTCAAACAATTAAGTAATATGGTGAAGATTTTTGATATTCTATGTAAATTTTACGAGATAATAACATTTTGTTGTTTGGTATGTGAAAATTAAGCAATCATGAATTTGTCAATCTCTTTCTGCTATGTGTGAAAAAATTAACAGAAACATGATCACTTATACGATATGCCTGATATTTCTGATTTGTTTTATGCTTGAATAAAATTATAAAAGATAGAATTAGTTTGTCGGGGGAGAAAGAGTTCAAGTTTGAGGAATTACGAGCTTTTCTTTGTTCATAATTTGTTATTTTAAATGTACTTCTCTTCTCAAGTTAAATCTTGCATTCTTTTATTTTCTGTTAAATATGTCTTATAATATATTGCACCAAACTTATCATTACTATATGTTTAGATTAGGTGTTTGGGATAAACGTGCGAAGCACGTTTTCAGAACTAGTCATATTATACTAAAAGTGGGAAGAATCTAATTAAGTCAAAAGTTGAATTACGAAAATTTAACTATTAATTTATTTTCTTGAAATTATTTAAAATATTATTTTTTTCATTTAATATTCATTTTGGGATTTAATGAATTTTGACTGCTCGTATTATGGTAATTAATACTCCTATTTCCAGCTAAACTTACAATTCAACACTCATTATTAAACTGTAAGTTATTATTAGCAAGAAAAAAGCAACAATCTTTACATCTTCCATGTAGTAATTGTGATGATTTTTCATAATCATAGTTACTATGAATTTCTTAATAATTAGTCATAATGATTTTTCATTACACATTTAATATATTTGAATTATTTTACATATTTTATCTTGATTACAGTTTTGTTTCTACATTACATTTAAATGTTATAAATTATTTAATAAATTAAATATTAAATAGTAAATAGTAAATCATCATATTAGTATACATATATTACCACTAACTCTTCATTATGTAAATGTACATAACGCCCACTAATTATATTCATTATGTTTCTACTCTCATCTCTCTTCGATAATCTCAAATGGATTAATATCATATTTATGATAACTCTTTGTGTTCCTCAATGTGATCCTATAAAAATTGACATTTGACACAATAATGTACACGCCTAAACCAATTGAAAAAAAAAAAGAGCAAATCTTTATATTCTCTTCTCTTGTCTCTTTTTATTTGTTTAGTTTAACATTTATATTTATTGTTTGTTGTTATTGTACAATTTTCGATTGTTGTGTTGTTAATATTCTTGAGAATTTACCGTGGTTTGTTGCTTTGTATACGTTAGCCTAGCATGTGGTATTTTAGTATCCTCATTTGAATATTGAATTTGTGCAATAGTTAGTTATTTTTACTTTATGCACTTTTTGTCAATTTTATAGTTAAAGGTATATTCTTTTTACTAGGAAGATATATGTAGTTCCTATCAAAACAATGATGGATTTTTTTTGGTAAATACCAAAGATTTGAAGGGGATAAAATATGTCATTTGCAATACAAAAATTGTATGAAGTATTTTGGGATAAACGTGCAATGCATGTTCCCAGATCTAGTATATAATATATGTACGAGCATGGTACCTGCTCCAAATTATAATATATATAATCTATATGTACCGTTGCGGTACACAATCTACTGTAAAATAATGCACATGATATATTCATTGATGCGGTACCCGATTCACTGAAAATAATTTATATAATATATGCACAAGCACGATACCTATTCCACTAATCATTTATAAAGATGGCATGCACCCGGTGGTTTCTAGGACAAATTTTTTTGTTGGCGTCTGTGACAATATATTAAATAGAGTGCGTTGGATTGGAGGGGAAAACACGTGCATTTTAAAGTTCAAACGAGGTCCGGAAAGGGGAAATAGGGGGTTTTCAATTTTCTTGTGTTATAACCCATGGATTGTGGGTGATATGTGCATCCGGTGGTTTTTTGGACGAAATTGATTGTGGCCGTCCATGACAACCTATTTAATGGTATGCATTGGTTCAAAGTGGAAAATATTGGCATTTTTAAGTTCAAACAAGGTCCGGAATGATAAATAAATATTTTCTATTCTGCATGTGCTTAGGATTTTGAGTGATATGTGCGCCCGGTGGTTTTTGGTCGAAATTTTTTGTGGGCATCTATGATGAACTATTTGATGGCGTGTGTTGGTTCGGAGCCACCTAATTCATTACGTACTAAAAGATATGATAGTATATATTTTTTCCTTTGGGTGAGCTAATCATTGATTACATTATTTATTATGCAAGTTTTTGGCCAAAACTTTTTGTGGACGTCTATGACGACCTATGTAGTGGACTTCATTTGTTTGGATTAGGAAATGTCGGCATTGCGAAGTTCAAATGAGTTCCGGAACTTCAAATAGAGATTTGCGAACTCACCAACCTCAAACCAACCAACAGGAGACCTACACCTCCTACAATATAGAGCCTCGAACGGTGCCATCCTAGGGCTAGAATGATAGCTATTGTTATAAGAAAACTCAATCATAGGAAAATGATCATCCCAATTACCTTTGAAATAAATCACACAAGATCTCAACATATCCTCTAAAGTCTGAATAGTATGTTCGGCTTGTCCATTGGTCTGAGGATGAAAAGTAATGTTGAGTTTCACTTGAGTACCAAGACCTTTCTGAAACGACTTTCAAAACTCAGATGCAAACTGAGTACCTCAATCGGAGATAATGGAAAAAGTCACTCCATGCAACCTTACCATTTCTATAATATAAAGCATTGGATAATCCTCTGATGAGAATGAAGTCTTAACAGGAAGAAAGTGAGATGATTTCTTCATTCGGTCAGTTATGTTTTTAAACATAAGAGCTAGTATTACATTTTTGCAGTAGTATTGAGCACCACTATGGGGGATAGTTCAGAAAACTCCCAGCCCCCATAAACCATGTAGCCATCATGGGTAGAAAAGGGTCATACTTTTTATATGATACCTTAGTGTTTTTTAGCATAAACTAGTCGATCCACTAAGTAGTCAGGCTCTATACCATCGGCAAGGTATAGAACGGCCCTGGCAGCGTTAAGCAAAACGTTGTATAATCACAATAGCTCTTAAGTGATGGTTTTCGGTTAGAGAAACTCCCACAGAAGTATTTTCTATTCTTATATACATAGAAGTAAATTTTATTTTTATATACATTCCAGAGTTTATATTGTATCTTTCCATACATACAGAGTTACTATTGTATTTCTAAATACACAGAGTTGTTATCCATATTTTAAAAGCTTTTTCTTTCTATTGCATCCATATTATTGTTGTATATTGAAATGAGTTAAGTTGGATTGAGTTGAGCCCAGGTATGTTCTTTCAGTTCCTTTCAAGCTTATGTCTTGTTTAGTATTCCCTTCGCATGCTTGTACATTCATTGTACCAACGCCAGTTGGCCTACATCTTTTTTATGATGTAGATTCAGGTAACCAAGATAAGTATCCAGCGCATCCTTGATCCAGTTGAGCTTCAGAGTTGTTGGAGAGCCTCCTTGATTACGGAGGATCCTCTTTGGCATTACTTTATCATTTTTATTTATTAGGATGTCGTGGGTCTTTCCCCAACGTCCATCTCAGTTGTTAGAGGATTTATAGATAGTTAGTTGATGTTAGTTTTTGAATCTTTCCATTTCAGTTATGTTTGAGACTTGAGTTGCCAGTTTGGCCAGTGAGTGTTTATTTATAATACATTCTTAGTTATTTTTGAGCTTTCATTTTACTTTTAAAGTACAATTATGTTGAGTAAAGTCTTCCGCTAAGAGTTAAGTCAGTCCATGGGTTCGTTTGGGACCTACAATGGTTCTTGAGTGCCAGTCCCGCCCAGGGTGTAGGCTCGGGGAGTAACAAACTTGGTATCAAAGCACAGAGTTCAAGAGTCCTAGGGAGTCTATTGAGCCATGTTTGTAGAGTCCTAGTTATTGGTGTGAAGTGTGCTACATCTATAATTAGGAGGCTGCGACATTTAAGAACTATCTCACTTTTTGCATAATCATTTCGTGCGATAGAGTTTATCTCTAAAAAGTTTCTTCTAACTCGTGCTTGATTATGTGCATTAAATATAGTTCATGCATAATGTGCTGTTGAGTTAGATTTTTGACTTTAATAAGTATTTAAAGTGTCATTCGAAGACGAATGTCCCCAAGTGGGGGGTAATGTAATACCCCGTAAATTAGTGAGTTCTAGAGCCTTTCGTAAGAGTTTTGGAGTGTTGTATGAGGAATAAAATCAAAAGAAATGGTTCCCGTACTTAGAATAGGAGTTTTAGGGGCTAAACGTCCGGGTATGACTCCCCCAAGGACCACGCAAAGGGGTCCTTGAGGAGGACCCCCAACACTGCTCAAAAAGCTGTCAAAACAGCTTGGTTCACGGTTGCAATTCATGGCCAGAGGGTTGGTCTACACCCTGTAGATCATGGGCGTAGGTCAAGCCTGAGTGGCCTGCAACATGTAGGGTCTCTGACCCAAACTACGGACACAGATCACGCCCAGTCAACCCATCCACGGTCCGTGGATGGGGGTCTCGTGAATGCTGCCAGTTTTTAAGTTTTAGTTTTAGTTAGGGGGTTTGGTAATTGATTAGGTATTTAATTAGGGGTTAATGTTGGTCAGTTAAGTAGTTAAATAACCTTCTATAAATATATAATACACCCCTAAACTAATCACTTTAACTCATTCATCTAAAGACTTCAAATCACTCTCCAAAAATCATATCTCTAAGAAGAAGAAGAAGAGAAGAGAAGAGAAGAGGGCAGCAACTTAGAGAGATTTTCCACATTGATTCAAGATATTTTTAGGGCTTTGATTGAAGTTATATGAAGCTTAATAATCCATGGGTTCTTCCACCCATGGAGCCCCCATAGTTTCCCCAATTGTGAAATAAAAAACCTCATTCTAGCTAGGGTTGTGCTTGCATTGTGGGTAGGGTTTGGGTGTGATTCCAATCTAGTGGATATCACCCAATTATGATTGATTTAGCTTTGTTTAGTGATACTATGATGAATTCATGTGATTTCTATGATGAACCCTAATCTGAATTGATGAATGTGATCAATGTGGGTTTATGCCATTAGTGGCAAAGTTAAAGGTTCAAAACTGATCTTCCTAAATAAATGTCTTGAATACTAATTGATCGTAGTTAGGATCATCCAATCATGAATTGAACTAGACTTGATTGAATAGGAAGGATCTTGACTTGTGAAGTTAGAATTGAACCTTTATGAATCAATTATGACTAGAATCACTTAGTAGTAAAGAATGAGATTGAATATCTTGTAATTTAGACATGGATCATTATAGAATGAAGTTAAGCTTGAAAGTAGGGCTTGTAGCTTTCATTGTTAGGGCTTTGGGGGTAAAGTCAATATGATGTGATCTTGTTGTGTATTCTCTTTCTCTTACACACTTAGGCATGAATTGCTAGGAGATCCAAGGGTTCTTTCACAAAGAAGTATTCTAGGTTTGCTTAATAACCTAAAATGAATCAAAGAATGTTAGACTAGAATAGCTTAAATTTGTGATGTATAATCCCTTCATGTATGGCTTGGCTTAGTAGGATAAGACCAAGGTTTATAGCTTGGGATGGAGGATCCATACTCTCCTAAGAAATAACTTGACTTAGAATTGTAGAATGCATGTCATGGTAGCATGAGTTAGGTGTAGTCATGGTAGCCTAGGATTGAGGATTTATACTCTCCTATGGGTAGCATGAATTCGCATTGTTAGGATGCATTCATGGTAGCTTGATTTGGTTTGGCCAAGACCATTTCATGGTAGATTTGGGATTGAGGACTTATACTCTCCTAAGGGTAGCTTAGGATTGAGGATCCATACTCTCCTAAGGGTAGCTTGATCTTGCATTGTAAGATGCATGCCAAGAGTAGCTTGAGTTAGTCATAGTAGCTTGGGGTTGTGGACTCATACTCTCGTAAGGATAGCTTAGGGTTGAGAATCATACTCCCCTATGGATAGCTTGGACTTGCATGTTAGTGTGTCTTCCAAGCTAGTTAGCTTAGCTTAACCTAGTTATGCTAGTAAGATGATAGCGTGGTCTAGCCTATTAGGGGGTTATTCCTTGGTAGCCTTGAAAAGGTAAATAGACTAAAGGGATTAGTCCCCCAACTAGTGAACATTCATGATAGTCTAGATGAGTACCTAGTGTGGGTAGTAGTATGGGATGATATCCATACATTGCACAAGTATGACTTAAGGCTAGGTATGAAGGGTTCCCACACATAGTATGACTTAGCTTGGATTATTGCCATAGTTTCCCTCCAAGATATGATTGACTAAGGTGGTAGTTCCCTTGTCTATATGAAGTAAGCTTATAGTAAGACCAAAGTAGGGCGAATATGACTAAGATGACTTCAAGGTTATGCTTAGTGTGAAGGGTAGTATGGTATGCCTTTCATGCACTGCACAACTGTGTCTTAAGTTTATTTAGAAGTATGGTGCCCTTATGGTAGAAAGACTTATGACCTAACCATGCACATAGACTATGATTAAGATGACTAAAAAGGGGTACTTGGCTTGGATGGTATTATGGGATGTTATTCTTGCCTTTCACTTCTATGCTTTTGAGGTTACTTGAGAATAGTGCTATTATGGTATGGATGACCAACGGTCAATTGTGCTTATATGATTATAACTTGTCTCCTATGCTCATTAACTATGTCTTATGTTGACTTATGTTTATATGATGCTTATGTTGGAGACTATGATGTGAATATGATGATTATGCGATGAATATGTTATTAACTCTTATGCTTATGTCTTATGTTGACTAACCATTTTGAGATGCTCTTATGATGTTGTGCTAGCTTTCATACTTTGTATATTTTGTAATAACACATATTGCCTATATTCTAATCAAATGTAGGGTTGAGGAGATTGAGTTGCTTTGAAGTCTAGGTTTTAAAGGATCAAAAAGAGTTGAAGAATTGGTGAGTCCTCATAGCTTCGAGGACAAACCCATTATGTTCCCTTATGTCATTTCTTTATGCTTTAGACTTTGTATGGGCTGCGTCCCAAGAGTTCAATTCAAGTATTATGTTAAATGGTTTGAGACAAAGGTTTTAGTAAGACTTCCTCTTGCTTTATAAAATAAGACAGTGATTGTAAAGTTTTAAATTTTCTCATATTTCCTATTTATTGTATGTTATGATTATGCTAAGGGCTTGTATGAGAACCCTTCGGGGTCAAATACGCCATGTTACTTCTAGGCTGTAACCCCGGGTCGTGACATTATTTGACCAAGTGTCTCACCTTGGGGCGCTCCAGTCCTATTTGTGAGAAAGAAGGATGGTTCTCTTAAAATATGTATATATTACCGTTTGTTGAACAAGGTTTCTATCAAGAATAAGTATCCTCTTTCGAGGATTGATGATCTCTTTGATCAACTTCAGGGAGAGAAGGCGGCCTCTCTCGGGCTCGGGGTAAACGAAGAATTAGGTGATATCAAAGCCTATGTCCAAAAGTAGAGCACCATTATCTGATCACAATGAGTAGTTCGCTCCAGGACCCCACCCCCTCGAGAGCAAGATGCCGGCCGAGATGGCAAATGAAAGACTAAAGCGCATTATCTTCATTCCACTTCCACGTCACTTCGTTTGCGACTGCTAAAGATATTTGGTTTGACAAATGCTGGTAAAAAATATAGTGAAATAACCTTCCCTATTCTTTCCCCGGACCCTGCTACGTGAAGTGACTCACACTAAGCCCCGCTTCCTTACTTAGGCAGATTCATCTCCTTCCTTTTTTTGAGAGAATCGTGGTAAGGCCTTTTTCCCAAGAAGTCGATGGCGTTACACCATTGGGATACTTCGAATAAACTTGAGTACATATAGGATACACCGGTGCTAAAACCTTTTCTGAAGGTATCTTTCAAACTGTTGGGGTCGTTGCTAAATAGAAAGGAAGAGGTCAGGCCCACCTTTCACAAGAGTAGGCCGTCCGTGCGAAATCTTACTAAAGAGAAGCACAGGGAGTGCCACTTGTTTTTCTAAGATAGACCTCAGATCTGGCTACCATCAATTAAGAGTAAGGGAATGTGATATTCCAAAGACAACTTTCAGGACCCGTTATGGTCATTATGAGTTTCTGGTCATGTCGTTCGGTTTAACTAATGCTCCTGCAGCGTTCATAGACCTTATTAATAGAGTATTCAAGACTTATTTAGATATGTTTGTTATCGTATTTATTGATGACATACTAATCTATTTGAGGAATGAGAAAGATCATGCTAGTCATCGCATAATAGTTTTCCAAACTCAAAAAGATAGAGGGTTGTATGCCAAGTTCTCTAAGTTTGAGTTTTGTCTTGAGTGTGTGGCATTCTTAGGCCACATTGTTTCTAGTATTGGAATTAGAATTGATACCCAGAAGATAGAGGCAGTGAAGAACTGGCCTAGACCCACATCTCCAACTGATATTAGGAGTTTCTTTGGGTTGGCTGGATATTATAGAAAGTTCATAGAGGGTTTCTCATATATTTCTTCCCCTTTGACCAAGTTGACTAAGAAAATAGTGAATTTTCAATGGTCTGATGCTTGTGAGAAAAGCTTTCAGGAATTTAAAAAAAGGTTGACTACTGCCCCAGTATTGACCTTACAGGAAGGTACGCAAGGCTTTGTTGTATATTGGGATGCGTCTAGAGTTGGTTTGTGTTGTGTGTTATTTCATAATGGCAAAGTTACAGCTTATGCCTTCAAACAGTTGAATGTTCACGATAAGAATTATCCAACCCATGAGTTAGAGTTGGTTGCCGTAGTATTTGCTTTCAAAGTATGGCATCATTATTTGTATGGTGTTCATGTAGATGTATTCACTGATCACAAGAGTCTTCAGTATGTGTTTAGTCAGACAAAGCTTAATCTCAGACAGAGAAGGTGGTTAGAGTTGCTCAAAATTTATGACATGAGTATTCTTTATCACCCAGGTAACGCTAAAGTTGTTGTTGATGCCTTGAGTAGATTGTTTATCGGTAGCACCACCCATTTTGAGGAAGATAAGAAAGAGTTAGCAAAAGATGTGCATAGACTTGCACGATTAGGAGTTCAACTAATGGATTCCACATAAGGAGGAGTAGTGGTGATGAATGGGGCTAAAACATCATTAGTGTTAGAAGTGAAAGAAAAGCAAGACCAAGATCCTATTTTGCTTGAATTGAAGGCAAATGTTCATAAGCAAAAAGTAATGGTTTTTGAACAAGGGGGATATGGTGTAATGAGCTCCAACAGAGGATCATGGAGGAAGATCATAGATCCAGATATTCTAGCCATCCGGGTTCCACAAATAAGTATCATGACTTGAGAGAAGTATATTGGTGGAATAGTATGAAGAAAAGTGTTGCTGAGTTCTTTGCTAAATACCCGAATTATCAACAAGTTAAAGTAGAGCACCAAATGCCCGGTGGTGTGGCTTAGAATATAGAACTTCCAAAATGAAAGTGGGAGATGATCAATATGGATTTCATCATAGGTTTACCAAGGTCTCGCAGGCAGCATGATTCTATTTGGGTGATTGTTGATAGATTGACAAAATCAGCCCACTTTTTACCAGTAAAGACTACCCATTCAACAGAAGATTATGCTAATTTCTATATTCAAGATGTAGTCAAACTTCATGGGGTTCCGTTATCGATTATTTTAGATAGAGCAGCACAATTTACTTCACGGTTTTCAAAGTCATTCCAGAAAGGCTTGGGTTCAAAGGTGAACTTGAGTACTGCTTTTCATCTACAGACAGATGGTCAAACAGAGCACACTATTCAGAGTTTAGAAGATATGTTGAGGGCCTGTGTGATTGATTTCAAAGGTAATTGGGAGGATCACCTACCTCTCATCGAGTTTGCTTACAATAATAGTTACCACTCTAGCATCCAAATGGCTCCTTATGAAGCTCTTTGTGGGAGAAGATGTAGATCTCCAGTTGGATGGTTTGAGGTTGGTGAAGCTGGGTTGATAGGGCCAGACATAGTTCATCAAGCTATGGATAAAGTGAAAGTTATTCAAGAGAGGTTGAAAACAGCGCAGAGTCGTCAGAAATCCTACACTAATGTTACGATAAGGGAGTTAGAGTTTGAAGTAGATGATTGGGTATACTTGAAAGTTTCACCCATGTAGGGTGCTATAAGATTTGGTAAGAAGGGGAAGCTTAGTCCCCAGTATATTGGTCCTTACAGAATATCCAAGAGGATTGGTAATGTAGCTTATAAGTTAGAGCTACAGCAAGAATTAGCACTGGTACTTCCGGTATTTCATATTTCCATGTTGAAGAAGTGCATGGTAGATCCTTTACTTATCATACCTACTGAAGATATTGGTATTAAAGATAACTTATCTTATGAGGAGATTCATGTTCAGATTCTAGATCGCCAAGTTCGCGAGTTGAGAACTAAAGAAGTAGCATCAGTCAAAGTTCTGTGGAGAAATTTGTTTGTTGAGGAAGCTACTTGGGAAGCTGAGGAGGATATGAAGAAGATATACCCACATCTCTTCGAATCTGGAGAAGTTCCAAATTAAGGTACTAATCCTTTTCTTGGCTTTTATTTTAAGTTGGCATTTTGTATTTACATTTTGCTTGTTGGGTGTTTGAGTTAGGTGTTAGATGTTACGCCTTAGCCTACTAAGAGTTATCTCATTCGAGGACGAATGTTATCAAGGGGGAGATATTGTAACACCCCGTAACAAGAAAGAACTAGAATTAGAAAGAAACCATTTTTTTAAAATAATCTAATTTGGAAAGTTTAACAAAGTTAAGCTAACTATGAGTTTTAGGTCAACTTCGAATGACCATTACTCCTAGATCAAGATGTGTTAGGTGTGCTACAGGATACCGTAGGAAAGATATTTGGATTTTCTTTCCGAGGCCGCCTAGTTTACTCAATTTTGAGTTCATATGAGGGAGATATGCCCATTAGAAGTCGAGTTGTCTAGTTAAGGAAAGTCTAAACCGGATTTTCGAAGGGTATTATGGTCTTTTCTATACCCAATTGATTTGATTCGTTTTTTGTGAATTAATTAGAGTCAAAACTGAATTGGTTCAGTTTTCACAATTAAAAATTCACGCTAGGGTTTTAGAGAGAAGAACTCAAGAGAGAAGAGAAGAGGAAAGTCAAGATTCGTCGTTTTTGTCAGGAATTGATTGAGGATTTCATCAAGGATTTGATCCTACGAGGTATGTGAGACTTCCATAAAGTTGGGTTCGTTCGCCCACGTGCCAAACATGTTTATTTCAGCGTGAAGTTGTCCTGAAAAGATTGGAAGTTTTAATGTTCTTGATGTGTGTTCTTGAATTGCTTTTGTTCTTGAATTTGGGTTGAGATTGAGGAGTTTCTTGAGGTTATAGTGTTGATTCCTTAAGTTGTTTGAGTTAGATTCTTGTGTCTATGTTCTGGGTATCTGAATCTAAAGTGAATTTGAGAAAAAGAACCAAGTTTAGGTGAATTGGAATTTGAAAACAAAGAAGGGAAAAGTCGGCCGAATCTGGGTGCAGGGTCTACGTCGCGGACTTGTTCCTTACGATAGGAAATTTTCTCTCTGCGTCGCGGAGCGGTCACAGACCCTTTTGCCTCAAAATTAATTTCACGACCAAATATTAAAATGCATCTCCGCGTCGCGGACTTGCTTCCAGACAGTGATTTGTTGTTAGTTTCTCATGGAACTATCTAAAAAACACTCCTAAAAATCATGAGATCTTTCCTATCACAAATCACAATCCTTGAATCCATAAATTCAAATTCAAGGAAAGTAAAGAGGCAAGTCAAGAGAAGTTCATAGAGTCTTCCAAAAGTCTTTTACAAATGTTATAACTTTGTTTTATGACTTGAGTTTTGAGTTGATTAAAGAGTACAGATTGAAGTTCATTTCTTCAAAAGATTATATCGGAACTATGTATTCCCAAAGGGTAAAATGTTTTCACATTTAAACAAGAAAGGAAACTTTGATTTTCAAAAGAGCCTTTGAGCTAGTTTTTGAGTAAAGAGTAAATTCTTTTACATTGAAGAAAGAAAGGAAACTTTGATTTCCAAAAGAGCATTTGAGCTAGTTTTTCAGTAAAGAGTAAATGCTTTCACAATTAAGCAAGAGAACAAACTTTGATTTCCAAGATAGCCTTTGAGCTATGTTTTGAGCAATTATCTCAAACTAAAGAAAAAAGTTATGTTTTTCAACATAAGAGCTAGTATTATATTTTGGGAGTAGTATTGAGCACCGATATAGGGGAGAGTTCAGACAACTCCCAGCCCCCATAAACCATATAGCAATCATGGGTAGAAAAGGGTCATACTTTTCAGATAATTCGTTAGTGCTTTTTAGCTTAGACTAGTGGATCCACTTAGTAGTAAGGTACTATACGAACGGCAAGGTATAGGACGGCCCTAGCAGCGTGAGGCAAAACGTTGTATCATCACAATAGCTCTTAGGTGATGGTTGTCGGTTAGAGAAACTACAACATAATTATTTTTTATTCTTATATACACAGAAGTAAAATTTATTTTTATATACATTTCAGAGTTCATATTGTATCTTTGCATACATACAGGGTTATTAATGTATTTCTAAATACACAAAGTTTTTATCCATGTTTTTAAAGATTTTCTTTATATTGTATTCATATGATTGTTTTATATTAAAATGAGTTAAGTTGAGTTGAGTTGAGCCCAGGTATATTCTTTCAGTTCCTTCAAGCTTATGTCTTGTTTAGTATTCCCCTCGCATGCTTGTCCATCCAATGTACTGATGCCAGTTGGCCTGCATCTTTTTATGATATAGATTTAGGTAACCAGGATCAGCATCGAGCGCATCGTTGATTTAGTTGAGCTTCAGAGTTTTTGGTGAGCATTCTTGCTTCCAGAGGATTCCTTTTTTCATTAATTTATCGTTTTAGTTCATTAGGATGTCGTGGGCCTTGGCCCGTCGTCCATCTCAATTGTTATAGGCTTCATAGACAATTTGTTGATGTTAGTTCTTGAGTGTTTCCATTTCAGTTATGTTTGAGACTTTAGTTGCAACTTTAGCCATTGAGTATTTATTTAAAATACATTCTCAATTATTTTTGAGCTTTCAGTTTATTTTCAAAGTACCGTTAAGTTGAGTAAAGTCTTTTTCTAGGAGTTAAGCCAGGCCAAGGGTTCACGTGGGGCCAACAATGATTCTCGAGTTCCAGTCCCACCCAAGGTGTAGGCTCGGGGTGTAACAAACTAGGTATCAGAGCACAGAGTTTAAGAGTCCTAGGGAGTCAATGAAGTCATGTCTATAGAGTCATAGTTATGGTGTGAAGCGCGCCACATCTATAATTAGAAGCCTGCGATACTTAGGAACTATCTCACTTCTTTCATACTCATTTCGTACGATAGTGTTTATCTCTAAAAAATTTCTTTTAACTTGTGCTTGCGCGTGTCTTTCAGATCATGCCTCTACGAAGAGCTGTCAGAGGTCGTCCGTCTAGAAGGAATGTTGAACCATAGGAACAAGGGGTACCTAATGTACTAAAAGTGCAACCCTAAGGAGAGGTCACCAATGTTGAATTATGTAAAGCTATACGGATGCTAAGTCAAGTTGTGACCAATCAAGTTGGACAGAGAGAGAATCGATAGGAAGTGGCTGATACTTCAAGGATCCATGAGTTCTTAAGGATTAACCCTCCAAGCTTTACTAGTTCAAGTGTTACCGAGGATCCATAAAACTGTGTTGAAGTGCTTCAAAAGGGCTTTGAGATTATGCATGTTATCGATGTTGAGTGGGTGGAACTAGTTGCATACCAAATGAAGGGTGTTGCAAGAATCTGGTTTGACCAATGGAAGAAGAATCGAGCTGAGGGTGAACCATTTGTCAGTTGGGCTTATTTTGAGGAAGCCTTCTTGGGGTGTTTCCTTCCCCGAGAACTGAGAGAAGCAAACATAGAAGAGTTTCTCACTCAAAAGCAGGATTCGTTGAGCGTTCATGAGTACAGTATGAAGTTCAAGCAACTTTTCCACTATGCTCCTAAAATGGTTTGCTAACATGAGGAGTAAGATGAGTTTATTCGCTGCTAGGTTGTCTCGTCTGTCAAGAAAGAAAAGCAAGGCAGATATGATGATAGGGGATATGAACATAGCAAGGCTAATGATCCATGTGCAACATGCTGAGGAGGACAAGCTAAGGGATAGATAAGAGTTTAAGAATAAGAGGGCTAAGACATCATGGAATGAGCCCGGGCAGAAAAAGGGATATGCAAACCGGTCTTCCTTCCAACAGAAACAAAAAGGACCTACTCCATCATCTGCTAGTGCACCTGCACCAAGAAACAAAGGTGAGTACAATAGTCAGAATTCACATAATTTTAGAGCTAGACGTGCCCATTCTCAAAGTAGTATGGCACAAAGGGGTAGTAAGCCTCCTACATGTGCTAAGTGTGGCAGAAGCCACTCAGGGATGTGTCGTGATGGCTCCACTGGTTGCTTTAAGTGTGGACAGAAAGACTATATTATGAGAGAGTGTCCTAAGAACCGGCAAGGTAATGGTAATGGGAAATAGAGCCTATTCTTCTTCAGTTGCTTGACCAGATAGAACTGCATCTAGAGGAGCTACTTCAGGGGAAAGCAGAGGATCAAACTGTCTTTATGCTATCACTAGTCGCCAAGAGCAAGAAGATTTGCCAGATTTTGTCACTGGTATGATCTAAGTCTTTAACTTTGATGTTTATGATTTGCTAGATCCAGGAGTGAGTCTATCTTTTTTGACTCCTTATATTGCGATGAATTTTGATGTTCTTCTTGACAAACTTATTGAGCCCTTCAGTGTCTCTACACTTATTGGTGAGTTTATTCTAGCAGAGAGTCTATTGTGATTGTACCATTTTTGTCAATCACAAGAGCACCATGGCTGATTTAGTTGAGTTAGACATGGTAGATTTTGATGTCATTCTGGGTATGGACTGTCTTCATGCCTGTTACACCTCAGTTAATTGTAGAACTCGAGTTGTCAGGTTCCATTTTCCTAATGAGCCAATTACAGAATGGAAGAGTAGTTCTTCAGTGCCTAAGGGTCATTTTATTTCGTACCTTAAGGCGAGAAAGTTAGTTTTCAAGGGGTGTTTCTATCACTTAGTCTGATTTAATAACTCTACTGTTGAGATACCCATATTCAGTCAATTCCAATAGTAAAAGAGTTTACAGAAGTCTTTCTAGATGATCTTCTCGGAGTCCCTCCTGAGAATGAAATAGACTTATGTATATATATTCTTCCTGATACTCGTTCAATATCTATCCCGCCATATAGAATGGGCCCAGTAGACTTGAAAGAGTTAACGGAGCAATTGAAGGTCTCCTAGAGAAAGGTTTTATTTGTGAGAAAGAAAGATGGTTCTCTTAGAATGTGTATAGATTTTCATCAGTAGAACAAGGTTACTATCAAGAATAAGTATCCTCTTCCGAGGATTGATTATCTCTTCGATCAACTTCATGGTGCCACTTGTTTCTCTAAGATAGACCTCAGATCTGGCTACCATCAATTAAGAGTAAGGGAATTAGATATTCCAAAGATAGCTTTCAGGACCCATTATGGTCATTATGAGTTTTTGGTCATGTCGTTCGATTTTGTCACTCCCCGAAGCAACCCTCAGGATACGGACACGGGACCTAGGATCACGAGTGATCCCAAGTTAACCCTGCTAGCATATCATATGCATACTTAAAGATTTACTAAAATAGAAAGTACTCTGCAGAAGCTTAAAACATCATGTAAACTGAAAGGATGGGGAATACCCATTAATATCTAAATAAAAGAACTGTGATTTTAATGACAACTGAAATATCAAACTCCAAAGCTAAAACTGAATCTAACTATGTCTGAAATAAAGCCTCTAACTATTTAGAAATGTTGGGACATGCCACAGCTAAATCTAGAAAAACTGAAACTAAAGACTAAAAGTAGAAAAGATAATCATGTCAATCGTCCTCAAAGAATGAGAACTCACCACTGATGCTGCTGAAATGGAGATCGGGAACCGATCTATGCGTGATCTGAAAGATGAGGACCTGAACCTATATCATGAGAAGATGTAGCACAGAGTATGCGTCAGTACTTGAAAGGTACTGAGCATGCAGGATAGACTAAAGCTGAACAAAAATACATAACTGAATAAGGCATATAACTGAGCAATGACATGAGATAAGCATGATACTACACTTAAAATATTAAACATGAACTAACTGAATGTAATGACCAAGATTATAATATACTGAAACTGAATACTGAACTGTAACTAATAACATGGTCAATGCACTAGAACCTGACTGTGGGAGCTAATAATAACCGACATAATACCACATGAGCTAAATTTGGAGTCCGATGTAGATGACCCATCGAGAGGACCCAATATACCCTACCAGAGGTATAGAGGCATGATTGGCATGATCAGTAAACTGATGCCCACAGAGTGGACTTATAACCTATGGGGGTACGTAGTTCTGGGACTTAAGGGTGACTGACCCTAGTCCAACTCAGTAAAAAGTCTACTCCCAACTGAATATGTGAAATTTATAACATACTGAAGTAAACTGGATAGCTCAATAATCTGACATGCAAAATATGAAAAGCAACATATATATCTGATAATGAAACATTCGAAAACTAAGGCATGTATATCTATTTATGTGTCCTAGTTAATGCGATCATGAACTTAAAGAACTACATAACTAGGGTTCAAAATTTATATATGAATCTGGGGAAAAATGATGCTACTACATGATAATCTAATTTGGAAATTAAAATAGCTAATTCATAATAATCTGCTGAAATTCTAGAAACCCTAGGTCTAGATAATATGGAGGAAATCAAGAATCTGACTGAATTATAGGAACCTAATGGGTGAAAGGAACACACTAGTGAAATCCCACATACCTGATGATGAAATTCACGGATAAATCTTTCGATTCTGGGGTTGTAACTGATGAAAACTTTGCTACATTTTTCTTGGAGGGCTGCTCGACTTCTCTCTCTAATTTGCTCTAAGTTTCTCTTGATTTTGGTTAATGACTAATTAGGGTAAGTTCTAATTAAGGTACTAGGCTAAAACTGACCAAAACCACGTAGTTTAGGGGTTAAAAGACGTAGTTCCAACGCATAGGGAAAAGACCAAACGACCCCTGACTTAAAAGTTATCGGGCCAACCGACGGACCGTGGATGGAAATATGGTCTGTGTTGGTCAACCAACGATGGGGTTCTAGGACTTGATTTTGGGGCATCGATCCACAGACCAGGACCATAGTCTGTAGCCTGACCTACGGTCTATGGGTCATTCGTTAGAAAAGTTTCTAGGCTATCTCTGGAAAAGGCTGCAGGTGGCCATCAACGGACCCCACCTACGGTCCGTGGGTCACCCTATGATCTGTGGGTGGCAACCGTGGGTTGTACCTGCAACTTCAGGAATCTGCATTCTGGTTTGTCTAGGATACGGGGTGTTACATTATCTCCCACTTAGGAACATTCGTCCTCAAATGAAGACTAAACTAGCTGAATAGGGAGGGAAAGAGCTGCAAACCCTATCACTAAGTACTAGAAACTAATTTCTGACTGAACTAACTTCCAAGAACATGCAAATATGCTGAAAATGCAAGTACAAGCCGAAGGAACATAATACTAAGACTGAAGCTACGTATGAATGACTGAAAAACTAGAGAGGAACTATTACCTAAAGATAGAATGGAATCGGAAGGAAAGAGATGAGGATACTTGGTCTTCATGGCTGCTTCTGCTTCCCAAGTAGCTATCTCTACGAACTGAATCCTCCACAAAACCTTCACTGAAGGGACTTCTTTGTTTCTCAATCTTTGAATTTGACGATCAAGAATCTTTATTGGCACATCCTCATAAGTGAGACTATCCTTAACAGTCACACTTTCTAAAGGTACTATAGATGTTGGATCACCCACGCACTTCTTCAACAACGAAATGTGAAAGACCGGATGCACTGCTGCTAGTTCTACTGACAACTGTAACTCATAAGCCACTTTACCAACTCTTTTCAAGATCTTGTAAGGGCCTACATATTTAGGACTGAGCTTCCCTTTCTTGCCAAATCTCATCACCCCCTTCAAAGGTGAAACTTTCAGGAAAACCCAATCATCAATTTGGAACTCCAACTCCTTTCTCCTTACATCTGCATAGGATTTCTAGCGACTCTGGGCTATCTTAAGTCTATCTCTAATGAGCTGAACTTTTTCCATGGCTTCATCATTCAAATTTGGCACTATCAAGTCTGTTTCACGTACTTCAAACCAACCAACTGGAGATCTGCATCTACGCCAATACATTCTCTCATAAGAGGTCATGTGAATGCTGGAATGGTAGCTATTATTGTAGTCGAACTCTATAAGAGGAGGGTGATCATTCCAACTACCATTGAAGTCAATCACACAAGCTCTCAACATTTCCTCTAAGGTCTGAATGGTACGCTCTGCCTGACCATCCATCTGTGGATGAAATGTTGTGCTAAGATTACCTGAGTACCAAGACCTTTTTGAAATGACTTCCAAACAAAAGAGGTAAACTGATTACCTCTATATGAGATGATAGACAAAGAAACCCCATGCAACCTAACTATCTCATTAATGTAAAGCTTGGCATAGTCCTCCGTCGAGTATGTAGTCTTAACAGCCAAAAAGCACGCAAACTTAGTAACTATGTCAACTATCACCCAAATGGAGTCATGTTGTCTGCGAATATGAGGTAAACACGTAATGAAGTCCATGTTGATCACTTCCCACTTCGAAGTAGGAATGCTGATGTCTTGAGTCATACCTCCTGGTTTCTGATTTTCTACCTTCACTTGCTGACAATTGGGGAACTTAGCCACAAAATCTGCTATATCCCTTTTCATGCCATTCCACCAAAAGACTTCCCGCAGATCACAATACATCTTAGTGGTGCCTCGGTGAATAGAATACCTAGAGTTATGGGCTTCTTCAAGAATCTACTGTCTCAACTCACCGACCATAGGAACACATAATCGACCCTAATAATGAAGCACATCATTTCTTCCTTTGGAAAAAACCTCAACCCTCTGTTGATGGACTGCACCCTTTAGTTGAAGCAATATTGGATCATTGTCTTGTTTCTCCTTAATCTCCACTACCAATGAAGATTTTGACTCATTCTTAATAGTTACACCACCATCTGATATGCTCATAAGGTGAACTCTCAAGCGAGCAAGCATGCGAACATATTTTGGTAGTTCCTTTCTTTCTTCCTCAACAAGTGCTACACTATCCATAGACATTCTACTAAGAGCATATGCTACTACATTGTCCTTACCATGATGAGAAAGCACACTCAAATTATAATCCTTCAGGAACTCAAGCCATCTCCTCTTGTGAAGATTCAACTCTTTCTAGGTGAACACATACTGAAGGCTCTTATGGTCTATGAACACATCTACGTGAACACCATACAAGTAATGTCTCCAAATCTTAAGGGAAAAAACCACTCCTACAAGCTCGAAGTCATGAGTCGGATAATTCTTCTCATGCACCTTAAAGCTGTCTAGAAGCATAAGCTATGACCTTACCTCGCTGCATCAACACACAACCTAGGCTGACTTTCAATGCATCACAATAGATCACATAACCATCTAAACCCTCTGGTAAAGTCAAAACAGGAGTTGTAGTCAACCTAGTTTTCTATTCTACGAAATTTTTCACTCAATCATCTGACCACTGAAACATAACCTTTTTCTGAGTCAACTTAGTCAATGCAGAGGCTGTGGATGAAAATCCTTCCACGAACCTCTTGTAGTAACCAACCAAACGTAAGAAATTTTTTATATCTGTGGGAGAGGTAGGTGTAGGCCATTGTCTCACTGCTTCTATTTTCTTAGAATCCTCTCAGATCCCTTAGCTAGACACAATATGCCCAAGAAAAGCAACAGACTGCAACCAAAACACACACTTACTGAACTTAGTGAATGATTGGTGATCTTTGAGAGTTTGCAGGACAACCCTCAAATGAGTCGCATGTTCTTCCTCATTCCTAGAGTAAATGAGGATATCATCAATAAAGACGATAACGAACAAGTCCAAATACTGCTTTAACCCTCTGTTCATCAAATTTATGAAAGTTGCAGGAGCATTGCTTAGTCCAAATGACATAATTACAGATTCATAATGACCATACCCAGTTCTAAAGGCTATTTTTGGAATGTCAATATCTCTGACTCTAAGTTGATAATAATCAAATTTGTGGTCTATCTTCGAGAAATGACGGGCACCCTGAAGTTGGTCAAACAAGTCATCAATCCTGGGGATAGGTTACTTATTCTTGATGGTGAATTTGTTCAACTGTCTGTAGTCAATGCACATTCTGAGAGAACCATCTTTCTTCTTTACGAACAACACTGGTGCACCCCATGGGGAAATACTGGGTCAAATGAAGCCCTTGTCTAGAATGTCTTTCAATTGCTAGCCATTATGTAAGGAGGAATAGAAATAGGCTGGGTATCTAGAAGGAGATCAATTCCAATGTCCATTTCCATTTTGGGAGGAACTCTTGCGAACTCATTAACTACTGGAACTGACTCAAGATATGGGGTTTCATAGCTTGAATCCTTAACCCGAACCAGATGATAGAGACAACCCTTAGAAATCATCTTTATGTCCTTAAGGTAAGAAATGAATCGACTTATAGACGCTAAGCTACTACCCTTCCATTCTAAGATTGGTTCATCTGGAAACTGAAAGGAATGATGTTTTGATCATTAAAGCCTGATGCCCTACCTTTCTGACCCTGTTGAAACCTGAAAGATGGAACACTAGCTGATGAAGGTGCTGGAGCTGAAGACTTTTGTTGAAACTGCGAGCAATTTCCACCCCCCGGTTTCTGTTGAGAATACTCATAGTTGCATGTTCTAGCCTTCTTATTATCCTTAGCATGTTCCCTAAGATTATCTCCCTCCACCTGCTGAGCATGAGTCATGAGCCTAGAGATGTTCATATTTTCCAGAAACATAGCATTCCTACACTCTTTTCACTAAGTCAGATACCCCTATCTTCTTTCTATTAAGTAAACCAGATAAGAGCTACATCCTTAACCTGGTAGGATGCTAACTCCACCGTATCATTTCCAGTCGTTTGCATATAACACTATAGAAATTAGTAGGCTAAACTAGATCTTGACTTAAAGGTTAGAGCCTTAAAATATACCTTCCCGTACCTTAAAATGAATGTTGTCGAGTTAGAATGTCAAGGTTTAAACCCCAAGGACCAACCATGGGTCCTTGAGGAATACCCTTAGGGGTTGCCTGGGAAGTGACCCATGGAAGGCACCCACAACTCGTGGGTCAGGCCACACCTTGTGAGTGAGGAGCGTAGGTCAAGACCCTGAAATTCGAGTCTCTGAACCCATACAACACTTCACTAAAATGGGTCGTGGGTCCAACCACGGTCCCTCAGTAAAGGGTCATGGGTCAAGCCTACAAAACAGGCCATAGGACCTCAATCCACGGATGTATACCACGCCACGTGAGTCCACCCATGGACCGTGATCATAGGGTCGTGGATGAGGCCTGTAACTGCCAAAAGGTAGTTTCAGTTAGGGGAATTTCAGGGTTTTCCTTTTTAAGTCAATATAAAGTGATGTAGTTTCATATTAATTTAAAATAACTATAAAAGGTTTTTAAGCACCTTAACTAAGTCATTCAAATCCTAACTACCAACTTCCCAGGTCAAAAATAATTTTCCCCAAAATCTTCTCTCTAGAACTTTAAGAAAGAAGAAGAAGAAGATCAAGATAGGGTTCGAAGAAGGAGGTTTTTTCACTTAAATTTGTTGGATTTATTCACCTAAGGTGTGGTAGTCCTTCAGCCATGGATAGATTTCATCCATGGAGCCCCTCAAACTCTTGATTTCAAAGTTGGAAATTCCCTAAAAGCTAGGGTTTTAACTCCAAGTCATGGATTCTTTCTAAAAACGTTTTTAATGATTTAATTACTTTATATTATGATTGAATTGTTGATTATTGTTGTTTTAATGATAAAATATCCGATGAAACCATGATAATCCCCATATTCCCAATTTATGTGTTTGTGATGTGGGTGAATTGATGAGAGAGAATACTATGAGATTGTGCATGTTATTATACATATCTAATGTGTAATTCTAGATAAGGAGGATGGAATGTGATCCTTGACCCAAGAGGGGTAAAACATGAGAACTATACCTGATAGTGGACTTTTGTATACACTCTATGAACATGATTATAATCTAATTGTTGTATTATTGAAAGGACATTCTCACATACACACTTATACATGAATATTCCATTATTATTGATAATGTTATTGTGTTAATTGAAAGGCTATTCTTATAAACACATAATCAACATGATGTGAAAGGTTTTCTCACAATGTAATGATTCTAGGTTGAAAGGCTATTCTCACCTATTGAATCTATGAGATATCTCATGAACCTTGTTGGATTGAGTGTCAAGGCACTCTTCCATAATAATGAACTTAAATAAAGACTAAATATGTAATGGCACTCTTCCATAATTATGAACTTAAATCAAGACTAAATATGTAATTGTGGGAAGTAATGTCTAGCACCGAGTGTATATTGAATATGAGATGGAAGCTTTTACCACTGTTGAGTCCGACTTCCAATGGGACCTTCTACCACAGTTGAGTCCGGGTTCCTAAAGTATGTATCTCATGAGATAGAAACCTTTTACCAAAGTTGAGTCCGAATTTCGAGTAGCAAGATCCTTATCCCATAACCATGTGCCCCCGTAAGATATTTAGCTAGTGGATCCACCTAAAAGCTAATAAACCATGGTCTTATCTTAGGCAAGTAGGACAACCCTTTTCGGTATGAGTAACACCGGATTCCATGTTAAGCTCACATGGTCTATGTCAGTTAAGGCTAGTTCGCACTTTAACTTATGAACTATGAACAAGACGATGAATTATAAAGCATGGCTACTCAAGAATATTTACTTAGGCATGGGTGGGATTATGGGATCTTATTCATGCATTGCACAAGTAAGCTTTGAGGGTACTTGTGGTATGTTTTCTCTTATGCTACGATGATCTTTATAATGAGTGTACTTATTACTTATGTTGTTCCAATTCCTTCAAAAGATATTTTAACTTACAAATTGCATGCATTCAACTAAAATGTCCCTTTTAGCATGTTTTTATGATTTTATGCATGGCTACATACTTGGTGAATTTTGTACCATCCCATATTTCTTCTACATTTTTCACAAAGTGTAGGGTCCGGTTCTTAAGGAAATCTTCATTTGCTTCAAGCCTTGATTTAACTATACTCCTTGCTTGTGGTGAGTCCTCAAGATTATAGGATGGATTTCACTTTGAGTGTCATTTCTAGTATTTCATTTTGTAACTATGTCGCATGGACTATGTCCTTTTCATTTGGACTATTGTAATAGATGGCTAATTGAGACAGGTCTAGACTTCTTCTTTCTTTATAAAGACTTTTGGATTCAAAAGTTTTTTACTTTTTATTTTTCTAATGCTTTATGTTATGATATGTTAAGTGGCTTACATGGTGCCCTTTGGGGTATTGTACCCTTCGGTCGTGACAAACTTGGTAATCAGAGCACAAGGTTTAGAATGATTTTTGGATGATATCTCATAAGCCACATCTAGTAGAGTCTTGTGTTAAGAGCACCACATTTATGAGTGAGAGGCTATAAGATGTTTAGGAAATCTCACTTCTTTCAGTACTCTCAAGTCGTGCCATAGATTCTAGCTCTATAAAGTCCCTCTTCTAACCGTTCTCTTGTGTCTTCAGGGTATGAATACATGTAGGGCTAACGCAAGAAGAATGGAGGGTGACAATGTGAATGAAGAAGCTCCTCCACAAGCTAATCAAGTTTTGGTTGGTCCCGTGGTTGAGAATGTGACCCATGCGGAGTTTAGGTCTACTATCCAAATGTTGGCTCAAGCCGTGACGGATCAAGCCAATAGAGAAGTTGTGACTCATGTGAATCCTAATGTGAATTCGGGTGCTTCAAGGGTTATGGATTTTGCTGGAATGAACCCTCCTGAATTTTGTGGCTCTAAAGTGGAAGATGATCCCCAAAGGTTTATTGATAAGATTTATAAAGTGTTTGACATTATGGGAGTGTCTTCACAAGAGAAGGCGGAGTTAGCCTCCTACCATCTAAAAGATATGGCTCAAGTTTGGTATGATTAATGGAAGGGTGAAAGACCCATAGGTGCGGACCCGGTAGATTGGAAATTTTTCAAACAGGCATTTCATTATAGGTTCTTCCCCCTAGAGTTGAGGGAGGTTAAGGTACAAGAATTCATCCACCTTCATCAATGAAGTATGAGTGTTAAGGAGTATGCTCTAAATTTCACCCAACTCTCCAAATATGCTCCAAGCTTGGTGGCGGACTCAAGCGCTAAGATGAGTAGGTTTATGTTGGGAGTGTCCGACTTGGTTGAACAAGAGTGTCGTACGGCAATGCTTCCATGACATGGATATATCAAGGCTTATGGTGTATGCTCAACAAATTGAGGAGTCTAAACTCAAGGAAAATAATAGAGAGGTGAAAAGAGCTAGAACAGGTGATGGGAACTTCTCCAATGCTACGTCTGATGGACAAGGTTCACCAAGATTCAAACAAAGGTTTTCAAACCAAGGCTCCTCTAGTGCTCCAAAGGTCAACAAGAATAGGGTGTCTACCCCTAAACCTCAAGGAGGTTATAATAAGGGAATTACTATGGCAAAGCCTACTTGAGCCAAATGTGGGAAGAGGCATGATGGTAAGTGCCTAATTGGCATCAATGAGTGTTATGGTTGTGGGAAGGTTGGAAACAAGGTGAGAGATTGTCCAATGCTCAAGGCTAAGGGAAGAGATGATAAGCAAACTCCTCCAAGCGGTTCTAACTACAATTCCCAAAAGCAAAAAAAAAATTTATGCTCTTCAATCCCGAGGGGACCAATAGATCTCCCCGGATGTTGTGACCAGTATGTTAAAAGTCATTTCTATTGATGTATATGCCTTGTTAGATCCCAGTGCCACTTTGTCCTTTGTAACACCTTTTTTTTACCGTGAAATTTGAAATACCCCCCGAAGTGTTAGCAGAATCTTTCTCGGTTTCTACCCCGATTGGTTACTCGATGGTGGCAAAAAGAGTCTATAGAAGTTGTCCTATTTCCTTGTCCCATAAAGTAGATTTGGTAGAGCTAGACATGTTAGACTCTAATGTGATTTTGGGTATGGATTGGTTGCATGCATGTTATGCCTCTATATATTGTAGGACTCAAGTGGTTAAATTCGAATTTCCAAATGAGCCTATTTTAGAGTGGAAGGGGGGAAATTCTATACCTAGAGGTCAATTTGTCTGTTGCCTTAAGGCTAGGAAGATGATCTTCAAAGGGTGTATTTACCATATTGTACGGGTGAGGGATGTCGAATCTGAAACCCCTTCTCTAGAGTCGGTTCCGGTAGTGAATGAGTTCCCAAAAGTTTTCCCTGATGATTTGCCCGGTGTTCCTCCTGAGCGAGAAATAGATTTTGGTATTGACCTTTTTCCGGATACGCAACCTATCTCCATTCCTCTTTATAAAATGGCTCCGGCCGAGTTGAAAGAGTTGAAGGAGTAACTAAAGGATATATTAGATAAGGGCTTCATCCAGCCAAATATCTCTTCTTGGGGTGCTCCGGTGTTGTTTGTTAGAAAGAATGATGGGTTTCTTAGAATATGCATCGACTATCGCCAATTGAACAAAGTGACCATTAAGAATGAGTATCCTCTTCCGAGAACGGATGACTTGTTTGATCAACTCCAAAGGGCTAGTTACTTCTCGAAAATTGACCTTCGTTCAGGGTATCACCAATTAAGGGTGAGAGGGGATGATATACCCAAGACGTCTTTCTGAACTAGGTATGGGCATTATGAATTTTTTGTGATGTCATTTTCCCTAACTAATGCCACGTGGCATTTATGGACCAAATGAATAGAGAGTTAGGCAATACCTAGACATGTTTGTGATCGTGTTTATCGATGATATTTTGATCTATTCGAAGAGTGAGATGAATATATGGACCATTTGAGGATTGTGTTCCAAGTCCTTAAAGACAACCAACTATTTGAAAAGTTTAGTAAGTGTGAGTTTTGGTTGAGGTCCGTAGCTTTCCTTGGTCATATTGTGTCAAGCAAGAGTATTGAGGTAGATCCTAAGAAGATGGATGCAGTCAAAAGTTGGCCTAGAACTCTAACTCCTTCCGATATTAGAAGTTTTTTGGGTTTATCCGGTTACTATAGGAGGGTTGTTGAGGGATTTTCCTCCCTTGCTTCTCCGTTGACGGCTTTGACTCAAAAGAAAGCTAAGTTAGAGTGGTCAGAGGCTTGTGAGAAAAGCTTCCAAGAGTTAAAGGATAGAAATACGTCCGCTCCTGTGTTGACCTTACAAGAGGGAACAGATGGTTTTGTTGTTTATTGCGATGCCTCTCGAGTAGGGTTAGAATGTGTCCTCATGCAAAATGGTAAAGTGATTGCCTATGCTTCAAGACAACTTAAAGTGCATGAGAAGAGTTATCCAACCCTTGATCTTGAATTAGCGGCGATTGTGTGTGCTTTGAAAATATGGAGACATTACTTGAACGGGGTCCATGTTGATGTTTTCAATGATAACCAGAGTCTTCAATAGGTGTTTATCCAAAAGGAATTGAATCTCCGGTAAAGAAGGTGGTTAGAATTATTGAAGGATTATGACATGAATGTCCTTTACCACCCCGACAATGCTAATGGTGTAGCGGATGCACTTAGTAGATTGTCTATGGGTATTGTGGCTCATGTAGAGGATGAAAAGAAAGAGTTGGTTCGTGATGTGCATAGGTTGGCTTGGCTAGGTGTTCAGCTAGTGGATTCCGACAAGAGTGGTATCATGGTTCATAATGATTCCGTATCGTCCTTTGTGATGGATGTGAAGTCTAAATAAGGCCTTGATCCTTTATTAGTTGAGTTGAAAGATTTAGTACTCAAAAAGTCTGTAGAGGATTTCACCCAAGGGGAGATGGGGTGTTAAGGTACCAAGGGGGGTTATGTGTTCCGGATGTTGATGGTTTGAGGGAACAAATTTTAGAGAAATCTCATAGTTCTCGATATTCTATTCATCTGGGAGCCACCAAGATGTACCGTAATCTACGGGAAGTTTATTGGTGGAATGGTATGAAGAAAGATATTGCGAAATTTGTAGCCAAATGTCCTAATTGTCAACAAGTTAAGGTTGAGCATCAAGATCCGGGAGGATTATTACAAGACATACCAATTTCAACTTGGAAATGGGAAATGGTGAATATGGATTTTATTGTGGGCTTGCCCCATACCCGAGGGCAACATGATTCTATTTGGGTCATTATTGATCGGATGACAAAATCAGCCCACTTCATTCCCGTCAAAGTTTATTTTTCGGCAGAAGACTATGCCAAGTTGTATATAAGAGAGATAGTGAAGTTGCATGGAGTTCCTTTATCTATTGTTTCGGATCAGGGTACTCAATTTACATCTCACTTTTGGAAGTCATTTCATAAAGGTCTTGGCACTAAGGTGAAGCTTAGTACCGCTTCCACCCTCAAACGAATGGTCAAGCAGAACGTACCATTCAGAACTTAGTGGACATGTTGAGGGTATGCATGATACACTTTAGAGATAATTGGGATGACCCTTTGCCAATAATAGATTTTGCCTACAATAATAGTTACCACTCAAGTATTGGTATGGCTCCTTTTGAATGCTTGTTTAGTAGGAGATGTAGGTCTCCAGTGGGGTGGTTTGAGGTAGGCGAATTTTCTCTTATTGGTCCCAAATCGTTTTATGAAACTATTGAGAAAGTTTGGCTCATTTGAGAGAGGTTGAGAACTACTCAAAGTCGGCAAAAGTCTTATGCCGATGTGACAAGAAGGGATCTAGAATTTGAAGTTAATGATTGGGTCTATTTGAAAATCTCACCCATGAAGGGTGTGAGTTGAGATTTGTCAAGAAAGGGAAACTTAGCCCCCGGTATGTTGGCTTTACCAACTTTTGATGGGAGTTGGTAAAGTTGCCTATGAGTTGGATTTTCCAAATGAGTTGGCCTCGGTTCATTCGGTGTTTCATGTTTCCATGCTTAAGAAGTGTATTGGAGATCCGGTATCAATAATCCCCTACAAAGGTTGGGAGTTGACGAAAGTCTCTCATATGAAGAGATTCCAGTAGAGATCCTAGACCGGCAAGTCAAGAGATTGAGAAATAATGAAATAGATTCCGTGAAGGTTTTAAGGAGAAATCATTTAGATGAGGGTGGTATTTGGGAGGCCGAGGCCGATATGAAGTCCCCATATCCTTATCTCTTTCCTTCTACTCCTATTCAAGCTTGAGGTAAATAGTTCCTCTTGAGTTTTAGTGCTTTGGAAGTCATGTGTGGTATATGTGTTGGGCCATGATTTCCTTATGTTGCGCATGTTCTTCATAAATTCATGTTTAAAAGAGAAAAATGAGTTTTCATGATTTATGTTCCTCGTGTTGTTGTGCATGTAGTGTGAATTGCCTAGTTGACTTCATGAGTTGAGCTGATGAACATGCTTTGTTATGCTTTGGGGAGTTATTGCATATTGACTTCATGATGATGTGTTAAGAATGCTTCTATTAGGAGAAGGTATTTCCCCCTATGAATATGAGAATTTATGGGTTCATGCATAATGTGTTTCTAGATGTAGTTCCTACTTCCTTATGGTGCATTGACTACGTTTGAGTTGGAGTTGAAGTTTCCTCTTTTGGATTGTGCATTATTTTTTATGATTCATGCATGTTGGGTTGCTAATCTTGAGTCTTTAATTCCGTAAGGTGTCTAGATCGTCATTCAAGGACGAATGTTTCTAATGGGAAGATATTGTAACACTCCAGAAATTAGTAGGCTAAACTAGAGCTTGACGTAAGGGTTAGAGCCTTAAAATGTACCTCCCCGTACTTTAAAATGAATATTGTCGAGTTAGAACGTCAAGGTTTAAACCCCAAGGACCAACCATGGGTCCTTGAGGAAAACCCTTAGGGGATGCCTGGGCAGTGACCTACGGAAGGCACCCATGAATCGTGGGTCAGGCCACGCCTCGTGAGTGAGGGGCGTAGGTTAATACCCTAAAATTCAGGTCTCGGAACCTAGACCACGCTTCCCCAGAATGGGTCGTGGGTCCAACCATGTTGCGTCAGTGAAGGGTCATGGGTCAAGCCTACAAAACAAGCCACATGACTTTAATCCACGAATTGACACCATGCCACGTGAGTCCACCCATGGACCGTGGTCGTGGGGTAGTGGATGAGGCATGTAACTGCCAAAAGACAGTTTCACTTAGGGGCATTTTTGGGTTTTCTTTTTTAAGTGAATATTAAGTGATGTCGTTTTGTATTAATTTAAACTAACAATATAAGGCTTTTAAGCCCCTAAACTAAGTCATCCAAATCATAACTACCAACTTCCCAAGTCAAAAACAATTTTCCCTAAAATGTTCTCTCTAGAACTCTAAGGAAGAAGAAGAAAAAGAAGATCAAGCTAGGGTTTCAAGAACGAGGCTTTTTCACTCTAATTTGTTGAATTTCTTCACCTAAGGTATGGTAGTCGTTCATCCATGGAGCCCCTCAAACTCTTGATTTCAAAGTTAGAAATTCCCTAAAAGCTAGGGTTTTGACTCCAAGTCATGGATTCTTTCTAAAAACATTTTTAATGATTTAATTGCTTTATATTATGATTGAATTGTTGATTATTGTGGTTTTTATGATAAAATCTCCTATGAATCCATAATAATCCCCATATTCCCAATTTATGTATTTATGATGTGGGTGAATTGACGAGGAAGAATATTAGTTAATTGAATCATGTTATTATCCATATCTTCTGTGTAATTCTAGATGTGGTGGATGGAATGTGATCCTTGACCCAAGGGTTGTAACATAACACATGAGAACTTTACATGATTATGGACTTGTGTATACACGTTATGAACATGATTATAATCTAATTCTTGTATTGATGAAAGTACATTCTCACATACACACTTCTGAATGAATATTCCATGATTATTGATAATGCTATTGTGTTAATTGAAAATGGTTATTCTCATAAACACATAATGAACATGATGTGAAAAGTTTTCTCACAATGTAATGATTCTAAGGTTGAAAGGCTATTCTCACCTATTAGATCCACGAGCTATCTCATGAACCGTGTTAGATTGAGTGTCAAGGAACTCTTCCATAATAATGAACTTAAATCAAAACTAAATATGTAATTGTGGGAAGTAATGCCTAGCACCGAGTGGATTTTGAATATGAGATGGAAGATTTTACCACAATTGAGTCCGGCTTACAATGGGACCTTCTGCCACAGTTGAGTCCGGGTTCCCAAAGCATGTATCACATGATATAGAAACCTTTTACCATAGTTGAGTCCAGGTTTCTAGTCACAATCTCCTTATCCCAAACTATGTGCCCCCGTAGGATATTTAGCTAGTGGATCCACCTAAAAGCTAATAAACATGGTCTTACTTTAGGCAAGTAGGACAACCCTTTTCGGTGTGGGTAACACCAGATTCCCTATTAAGCGCACATGGTCTATGTCGGTTAAGGCTAGTTACCACTTTGACATATGAACTATGAACAAGAACATGAATTATAAACCATGGCTATTAAGAAGCTTTACTTAGGCATGGGTGGTATTACAGGATCTTATTCATGCATTTCACAAGTAAGCTTTGAGGGTACTTGTGGTATGTTTTCTCTCATGCTACGATGATCTTTATAATGAGTGTACTTATAACTTATGTTGTTCCAATACCTTCAAAAGATTTTTTAAGTGACAAATTGCATGCATTCAACTAAAATGTCCCTTTTAGCATGTTTTCATGATTTTATGCATGGCTATCATAATTGGTGCATTTTTGTACTAACCCGTATTTCTTCTACATTTTTCACAAAGTGTAGGGTCCGGTCCTTAAGGCGGTATTCATTTTATTCAAGCTTGAATTTGACAATATTCCTTGCTTGTGGTGAGTCCTCAAGATTCTAGGACGAATTTCACTTTGAGTGTCATTTCTAGTATTTTATTTTTGAACTATGTCGTACGGGCTGTATTTTTCATTTGGACTACTATATTAGATGGCTAATTGAGACAAGTCTAAACTTCCACTTTCTTTATAAAGACTTTTTGATTTAAATATGGTTTACTCATTATTGGTCTAATGTTTTATGTTATGATATGCTAAGTGACTTGCATGTGCCCTTCGGGGTATTATGTGCCTTGTTACGTCTAGGGGGTACCCTTTGGTCATGACATTACGTCACTCCAAAGATCTTTTTGACCTCATCTATGAAGTTTTGGGGATCCTCACCAATCTGCGATCCTAAGAACTCAGGCGGATTTATCCTAACATAATCACGGACCCTGGCTGCCACTGATCCACCACTACCATTTGCAGGAACTGGAACCTACTAGTTGTTCTAGTTGGTCACACTCTGAGCCAAAATCTGAATGGCATTTCGAAACCCTGCATTCGAAACTTCCTGATTTGGGACTGGAGGAGCTGCGTTAGCATTGCGGTCATTCGCATTCCTTCTGTACGCTCTATAAGGAGTCATGATCTGAAAATGCGTAACGTCGAGTTAGAAACGAGGGATTAGATCATACCTTATGCACGATAAGAGAAACAAGAAATTGAAGTTTTCCTAAAATACTTCGTAGCCTCCCTTTCACTAGATGTGGCGAACTTCACACCCGTGAAAAGGACTCTACTTAGTGAGGCTTTTTAGACATCCTAGGACTCCTCAACCCAGTATTGTGATACCAAGTTTGTCACGCCCCAAAGCTATCCCCAAGACGCGGACACGGGACCTAGGATCATGAGTGACCCCAAGCTAACCCTATTGTCATATCATAAGCATACTTAAAGATTTACTAAAATAGAAAGTATTGTGCGGAAGCTTAAAACATCATGTAAACTGAAAGGATGGGGAATATCCATTAATATATGAATAAAAGAACTATGATTATAATGACAGCTGAAATATCAAACTCCAAAGCTAAAACTGAATCTAACTATGTATGTAATAAAGCCTCTAACTGACTAGAAATGCTGGGACATGCCCCAACTAAATCTAGAAAAACTAAAACTAAAGACTAAAAGTAGAAAAAATAATCATGTCAATCATCCTCAAAGAATGAGGACTCACCACTGATGTTGTTGAAATACAGATCAGGAAACGATATATGCGCGATCTGAAAGCGGAGGACCTAAACCTACATCACGAGAAGATGTAGTGGAGAGTTATGCGTTAGTACATGAAAGGTACTGAGCATGCAGGATAGAATAAAGCTAAAAAAAAATACATACCTGAACAAACCATATAACTAAGAAATTACATCAAATAAGCATGATACTATACTGAAAATACGGAACATGAACTAACTGAATGCAATGACCAAGTTTATAACATGCTGAAACTGAATATTGAAATGTAACTGATAACCTGGTCAATGTACTAGAACCTGACTGTGGGAGCTACAAATAACCGACATAAAACAACATAAGCTAAATGTGAAGTATGATGTATCATCCCATCAAGAGGACCCAATATACCCTGCCAGAGGTATAGAAGCATGACTGGCATGATCACTAAACTAATGCCTACAGAGGGGGCTTATAACCTATGGAGGCACGTAGTTCTGGGACAAAATGGTGATTGACCCTAGTCCAACTCGGTATAAAGTCTACATCCAACTGAATATGTGAAATTTATAACATACTGAAGTAAATTCGATAGCTCAATAATCTGACATGCAAAATCTGATATGCAACATGTATATGTGATAATGAAATATTCAAAAACTGAGGCATGTATATCTATTTATCTGTCCTAGTTAATGTAATTCATGAACTAAAAGAACTATATAACTAGGGTTCTGAATTTATGTATGAATTTAGGCAAATATGAAACTACTACATGATAATCTGATTTGGACATTAAAATAGCTAATTCATAATAATCTGCTGAAATTCTAGAAACCCTAGGCTTAGATAATATAGAGGAAATCAACAAATCTGACTGAATTCTAGGTACCTAATGGGTGAAAGGAAACCACTAGTGAAATCCCACACACCAGGTGAAAAAATTCATGGAGAAATCCTTCGATTCCGGGGATGAAACTGATGAAAACCTTACTGCATTTTTCTTGGAGGGCTGCTCAAATTCTCTCTCTAATTTTCTCTAAGTTTTTCTTAATTTTGGTGAATGATTGATTAGGGTAAGTTCTAATTAAGATACTAGGCTCAAACTGACCAAAACAACGTACTTTAGGGGTCCAACACATAGGGAAAAGACCAAACAACCCTTGACTTAAAAGTTGTCGGGCCAGCCACCGGACCGTGGATCGACAAACACTTCATGTTGGTCTACCGTCGTCGGACCCACGGTCCGTGGCCTGACCTACGGTCCGTGGGTCCGACCGTGGTTCATGCTATCTATCAGAAGGGCTACAGGTGGCCATCCACAGACCCTGCCTACAATTTGTGGGTCACCCTACGGTCTGTGGGTGGCAACTGTGGGTTGCACCTGCAACTTTGAGAATCTGCATTTTGGTCTGTCTAGGATATGGGGTGTTGCAAGTTTAACTAATGCGCCTACAGCGTTCATGGAGCTTATGAATAGAGTATTCAATCCTTATTTAGATATGTTTGTTATCATATTTATTCATGACATACTAATCTATACAGGGAATGATAAAGATCATGCTAGTCATCTCAGAATAGTTCTCAAAATTCTAAAGGATAAAGAGTTGTATGCCAAGTTCTCTAAGTGTGAGTTTTGGCTTGAGTGTGTGGCATTCTTAGGCCACATTGTTTCCGGTGATAGAATTAGAGTTGATACCCAGAAGATAAAGGCAGTGCATAATTTTCCTAGACCCACATCTCCAACTAATATTAGGAGTTTCTTGGGGTTGGCTAGATATTATAGAAGGTTCGTAGAGATGTTCTCATCTATCTCATCCCCTTTGACTAAGTTGACTAAAAAAATAGTGAATTTTCAATGGTATGAAGCTTGTGAGAAGCTTTCAAGAATTGAAAAAGAGGTTGACTACTGCCCCATTATTAACCTTACCAGAAGGTACATAAGGCTTTATTGTATATTGTGATGCGTCTAGAGTTGGTTTGGGTTGTGTGTTAATGTAGAATGGCAAATTTATAGCTTATGCCTCTAGACTGTTGAAAGTTCACGAGAAGAATTATCCAACCTATGACTTAGAGTTTGCTGTCGTACTATTTCCTTCGAAAATATGGTGTCATTATTTGTATGGTGTTCATGTAGATATATTCACTAATCACAAGAGTCTTCAGTATGTGTTTAGTCAGGAAGAGCTTTATCTCAGACAGAGAAGGTGGTTAGAGTTTCTCAAAGATTATGACATGAGTATTTTTTATCACCCAGGTAAGGCTAATGTTGTTGATGCCTTGAGTAAATTGTCTATGGGTAGCACCACCCATTTTGAGGAAGATAAGAAAGTGTTAACAAAAGATATGCATAGACATGTATGATTAGGAGTTCGACTAATGGATTTCACAGAAGGAGGAGTAGTGGTGATGAATGAGGCTAAATCATCATTAATGTCAGAAGTGAAAGAAAAGCAAGACCAAGATCCTATTTTGCTTAAATTGAAGGCAAATGTTCATAAGCAAAAAGTAATGACTTTTGAACAAGGGGGAGATGGTTTATTGAGGTATCAAGGTAGGTTGTGCGTACCAAGGGTAGATGAGCTCCAAGAGAGGATCATGGAGGAATCTCATAGCACCAGATATTCTATCCATCCGGGTTCCACAAAGATGTATCGTGACTTTAGAGAAGTATATTGGTGGAATAGTATGAAGAAAAGTATTGTTGAGTTCGTAGTTAAATGCCCGAATAGTCAACAAGTTAAAGTAGAGCACCAAAGGCCTGGTGGTGTGGCTCAAATTATAGAACTTCCGGAATGGAAGTGGGAGATGATCAAAATGGATTTTGTCACAGGTTTACCAAGGTCTTACAGGCAACATGATTCTATTTGGGTGATTGTTGATAGAATGACAAAATCAGCTCACTTTTTACCGGTAAAGACTACCCATTCAGTGGAAGATTATGCTAAGTTGTATATTCAAGAGGTAGTCAGACTTCATGGGGTTTCGATATCAATTATTCCAAATAAAGGAGCATAATTTACTTCACAGTTTTGGAAGTATTTCCAGAAAGGCTTGGGTTCAAAGGTGAACTTGAGTACTGTTTTTCATCCTCAAACAGATGGTCAAGTAGAGCGCACTATTCAGAATTTAGAAGATATGTTGAGAGCCTGTATTATTGATTTCAATGGTAATTAGGATGATCACCTACCTCTCATCGAGTTTGCTTACAACAATAGTTACCACTCCTGCATCAAATGGCTCCTTATGAAGCTCTTTATGGGAGAAGATGTAGATCTCCAATTGGATGGTTTAAGGTTGGTGAAGTTGGGTTGATAGGGCCAGACTTAGTTCGTCAAGCTATGGAGAAAGTGAAAGTTATTCAAGAGAGGTTGAAAACAGCGCAGAGTCGTCAGAAATCCTACACTGATGTAAGGAGAAAGGAGTTAGAGCTTGAAGTAGATGATTGGGTATACTTGAAAGTTTCAACCATGAATGGTGTTATGAGATTTGTTAAGAAGGGGAAGCTTAGTCAGCGGTATATAGGTCCTTACAGAATATCCAAGATGATTGGTAATGTAGCTTATGAGTTAGAGCTACCACAAGAGTTAGTAGCGGTCCATCCGGTATTTCATATTTCCATGTCGAAGAAGTGCATGGGAGATCCTTCACTTTTCATACCTACTGAAGATATTGGTATCAAGGATAACTTATCTTATGAGGAGATTCCTGTCCAGATTCTAGATCGTCAAGTTCGCAAGTTAAAAACTAAAGAAGTAGCATTAGTCAAAGTTCTGTGGAGAAATCACTTTGTTGAGGAAGCTACTTGGGAAGCTGAGGAGGATATGAATATGATATACCCACATCTCTTCGAATCCGGAGAAGTTTCAAATTGAGGTACTAATCATTTTCTTGGCTTTTATTACAAGTTAGCATGTTGTATTTACATTTTGCTTGGTGGGTGTTTGAGCTAGGTGTTAGATGTTACGCCTTAGCCTACTAAGAGTAATCTCATTCGAGGACGAATGTTCCCTAGGGAGAGATATTGTAACACCCCGCAACTAGAAAGAACTAGAATTAGAAAGAAACCATTTTTTGAAAATAATCAAATTTGGAAAGTTTGACAAGCTAAGTATTAGTTTTGAGTCAACTTCAAACGACTATTACTCCTACCTCGCGATGAATTAGGTTTTGTACAGGATACCGTAGGAAATATCTTTGGATTATATTTCCAAGGGCGCCGAGTTTGCTCAATTTTGAGTTTGTATAAGAGAGATATGCCTATTGGAAGTCGGGATGTCTAGATCAGGAAAGTCAAAACCAGATTTTAGAAGGGTATTATGGTCTTTTCCATACCCAATTGATTTAATTCGTTTTTAGTGAATTAATTGGGGTTTAAACTGAATTGGTTCAGTTTGCACAGTTGAAAATTCACGCTAGGGTTTTAGAGAGAAGAACTCAAGAGAGAAGAGAAGAGGAAAGTCAAGATTTGTCGTCTTCGTGAGAAATTATTTGCGGATTTCGTCAAGGACTTGATCCTACGAGGTATGTGAGACTTTCATAACGTTGGGTTCGTTAACCTACGTGACAAACATGTTTATTTCAGCGTGAAGTCATCCTGAAAAGATTGGAAGTTTGAATGTTCTTGATGTGTGTTGTTGAATTTCTTTCGTTCTTGAATTTGGGTTGAAATTAAGGAGTTTCTTGAGGTTATAGTGTTGATTCATTGAGTTGTTTGAGTTAGATTCTTGTGTATATGTTCTGGGTATCTGAATCTAAAGATAATTTGAGAAAAAGAACCGAGTTTAGGTAAATTAGGGTTAGAAAATGAAGAAGGAAAAAATTGGGCGAATATAAGTACCAGGTCCGCGTCGTGGACCTGTTCCTTAGGATGGGAAATTTTCTCAACGCGTTGCAGAGCGGTCATGGACCCTTTTGCCTCAAAATTTATTTCGCGACCAAATATTAAAATGCATCTCCACGTCGTGGACTTGCTTCTAGACAGTGATTTCTTGATCATTTGTCATGTTTAACTATCTAAAAACACTCCTAATTATCTGGAGATCTTTCCTATCACAAATCATAATCCTTGAATCCATAAATTCAAATTCAAGGAAAGTTAAAAGTCATGTCAAGAGAATTTCATAGATTCTTCCAAAAGTCTTTTACGAATGTTTCAACTTTGTTTTAAGACCTGAGATTTGAGTTGAGTAAAGAGTAAAGATTGAAGTTCATTTCTTCAAAAGAGTATATCGGAACTATGTATTCCCAAAGAGTAAAATGTTTTCACATTTAAACAAGAAAGGAAACTTTGATTTCCAAAAGAGCGTTTGAGCTAGTTTTTCAGTAAAGAGTAAATGCTTTCACATTTAAGAAAGAAAGAAAACTTTGATTTCCAAAAGAGCCTTTGAGCTAGTTTTTCAGTAAAGAGTAAATGCTTTCACAATTAACAAAGAGACGAAACTTTGATTTCCAAGATAGCGTTTGGGCTAAGTTTTGAGCAATTATCTCAAACCACATAAAGAAGTGAAGTTTTTAAACATAAGAGCTAGAATTATATTTTGGGAATAGTATTGAGCACCGATATAGGGGACAGTTCAGACAACTCCCAGCCCCCATAAACCATATAGCCATCATGGGTAGAAAAGGGTCATACTTTTTAGATGATTCCTTAGTGCTTTTTAGCATAGACTATTGGATCCACTCAATAGTCAGGTTCTATACCCTCGACAAGGTATAGGATGGCCCTGGCAGCGTTAGGCAAAATGGTGTATCATCATAATAGCTCTTAATTAATGGTTGTCGGTTAGAGTAACTCCCACAGAAGTATTTCGTATTCTAATATAAACAGAAGTAAATTGTATTTTTATATATATTCCAGAGTTTATATTGTATCTTTGGATATATACAGAGTTACTATTGTATTGTTAAATACACAGAGTTGTTATCCATATTTTAAAAGCTTTTCTTTGTTTTGCATTCATATTATTACTTTATATTAAAATGACTTAAGTTGAGTTGAGTTTAGCCCAGGTATGTTGTTTCGGTTCCTTGCAAGCTTATGTCTTGCTTAGTATTCCCCTCACATGTTCGTACATTTAATGTACTGATGCCAATTGGCCTGCATTTTTTTATGATGCAGATTCAGGTAACCAGGATCAGCATCCAGTGCATCATTGATTCAGTTGAGCTTCAGAGTTGTTGGTGAGCCTCCTTACTTCTCGAGGATCCCCTTTTACATTACTTTATCATTTTAGTTCATTAGGATGTTGTGGGTATTGTCCTGACGTCCATCTCAGTTGTTAGAGGCTTCATAGACAGTTAGTTTATGTTAGTTGTTGAGTATTTCCATTTCAGTTATGTTTGAGACTTGAGTAACCACTTTGGCCAATGAGTGTTTATTTATAGTACAATCTCAGTTATTTTTGAGCTTTCAGTTTACTTTTGAAGTACAGTTATTTTGAGCAAAGTCTTCCGCTAAGAGTTAAGCCAGGCCAAGGGTTCACTTGGGGCTAGCAATGGTTCTTGAGTGCCAGTCTCGCCTACGGTGTAGGCTCGGGGCGTGACATGGTTCGATCGGAGGTCAATCTTAGAGAAATATCTTTCTCCTTGTAGTTCATCAAACAAATCATCAATCCTTGGAAGAGGAAACTTATTGTTAATGGTAACCTTGTTCAATTATCGGTAATCAATACACATACGAAGTGAACTATCCCTCTTACGAACAAACAAAACTGGAGCACCACATAATGAGATACTTAGTCTAATAAAATCCCCCTAGATCAAGTAAAATATAAACATCAAGGTGAAATACTTTCAACATACCGGTCACCACATCCAAAGAACCCTCATGATCATGTCGAGTATGAAGAACATAGAATTTGTTTTGCTTTGGAGCACATGAACAAGAACCACTAGGTTAAACTTGCCTACCATCCTTACCCTTGCTAGTTTTCAATGGACAATCCTTAACTTTGTGGCAAGTTTAATCACAACCAAAGCATCCATTCATACTAACTAAGCACTTCCCCGAGTAACTCTTACCACACCTTGGCCAAGTGGGGATAGAAGACCCATACCACTATATTCTTGGGGTTTAGGGTTAGACACCATATCTCTGTTGAAATTAGGAGTCGGTGCATTGGAAGGATCTTGACCAGATTTCTTTTGTCCGAATTGAGGATGCCCATGTCCACCAGATCTAGAATATGACAAGTCACCATCACTGATCATTGCCCTCTAGGACTCTTTTTCCCTTTCCTTTAGCTTTTTCTCCTTAATTTTCTGGGAATGTATCATCAAATGAGAAATATCCATTTCCTTGATCAACATGGCAATGCTAAATTCTTTGACAACCAAGTCGCACACACCCGACACAAACTTACTCATCCTTTCCCTAGAGTCGGCAACCATAGTCGGAGCATACTTAGCCAATCGAGTAAACTTCAAAGCATACTACTTCACACTCATATAACCTTGACAAAGATTGATGAATTCAAGCACTTTCGCTTCTCTCATTTCAAGAGGAAAGAAATGATTTAGAAAAGCTCCGTTGAATTTATCCCAATCAAGAGGACCCACATCAACCACCCTATAACTTTTCAATTGTTCAAACCATACTTGAGAAACACCCTTAAGTTGATAAGCGTCCAAATCCACCATTAGAACCGTAGTCAATATCATTATACCAACTATCTTATGGACCTCATCAATGAACTTTTGGGGATCCTCATCCACCTCATACCCATGAAATTCCAGAGGATTCATTCTAGTGAAGTCTCTTAACCTTGTCGTCATCGTACCCATATTTGGGTTCAGATGAGCATTAGCCTCTCTATTGGCTTGAGACATCATAGCTTAAACCAACAGATTGAAAGCTGCTCAAAATTTAGCATGCGTAACTTGCTCTACCAAGGGATCAATTTGAACTTGAGGAACCTCGGGCTCCACATTCTCACATGTATTCTTTCTCACATAACCTCTTCGAGGGGCCATATCCTGAAAAGGATTGAACACAATTTAGGAGAAGGATATTTATAGCGATAAACTCTATGGCACAACATTAGAGTGATAAAGGAAATGGAATTTCCTAAACGCTTTGTAGCCTCATATTCATAAATGTAATGTGATTCACATTCATGAACAAATTTCTACTCAACATGGCCTGTCAAACCGCCTTGGACCTTTTGCTAAGCCTTGTACTCTGAATACCAAGGTTGTCACGACCCAAGGTATACCCTAGACATGACATGGCTTATAACACCCAAAAAGGCATTACACAACCCACTTGACTTGCATATACACAACCTAATACAGAAAAGCAAAAAATATCATAAGAATGTCAATAGTTTGACTGAAACGGAAGTCTACTTAAGCCACTATTACATCAATGATATTTTTTGGGATGTAACTTGTACATCACATACAAAGTCTGAAACATATAGACATAAGAAATCAAGTAGAAGCAACATAGTCTTTGGAACATGAGGACTCATTAACTCTTTATCTTTTGATTGCCAATGAGATCAACTAGCACGAACGATAGAAGAGGAATCGTTATGCCCTACATTACTGAAACAATGTAGGCACATGTATGCATTAGTACATGAAATGTACTAAGTATGAGAAAAATGTAATAAAATGTGTGACATGTTCATAAGGTAATAATCGAAAACATGGTATGCATAACTAAGCTAAGCATAGTTAAATCATTTATGAAGAAGAATCATAACTCATAAACATGGTCGATGTATCATAAAATCATAAGGAAAGCTTCATAAGACTTTTGTTAGTAACTTAGTTCATTTTGTGGGATATTAGCTTTAACTGACATTAGACCATGCGAGCTATAACATTGAATCAGATGTAACTCCCACACTGAGAAGGGAGAGTGTAAGTGCCAAGATAGTACTATGTATCATATCATATGTGATATATGGATCCACTAGCTAGGCCAATTAAGTTAAACATATAGGCATGTAGTTAGGAACTAGAGGTTGTTACTAGAGACTACCATATTTAAGCATCCACCTCAAAGTTCTCTCAACGTTAAGTTAAATCGCAACGGAAAAGTTATTTTCATAAAGTCATTATACATGGAAATATTACTAATCCAAGATTAAACATCATAGAGTAGCTCATTAAGTCTTGAATCAAGTCCAAGTGAGGAAACCTTTCACCAAGCTATAATCCCTTAAGTATGTGAGGAAACCTTTCACAATTCATTGATGCTCATCTTAAATCAATATATATCATAAACCATTCCCTTTCTTGAATCATGCACAAGTTCATGAAAACATCATTCATTGATTCATATATTTTATTCAAATTCATGCCAATTAGAGTTCCTAGTCAAAATCAATGTATGGCTTTGTATGATTTCAATTGCAAAGCATGTAATTAGTCAAAACAATAATAATAAGATCAAATTCAATCAATTGAATCAACATAAATAGAACCCATGAGAATTCGATATAAATCGTAATCAATTTCATTGGATTTGAATTGGAGAATTAAAGAATATTTTGGGACTCAATGGGTGAATGGAACCCATTGATGAACTCCCTACATACCTTGATGGAAGACCTAAGAAAGGATGGAGAAAATGAGACTTGAACTTGAAGAGTCCTAGCTTCTTCCTTGATCTTTGAGAGAATATTTTTAAAGAGAACTTCGGAGAGAATTTAGGAATTTGATTGAATGAGAGAGTTGGGAAAATTTCTAAGGTCAAAGGGTAGTTATAGGTCTCAGATTAGTATAAAACTACGCATAGGCATTAAATGCTAAGACAAGGCCCAAATACCCTTTAAAAATAATTGTTGGACTGACATACAGTTGTTGCCTACGGTTCGTCCTGGTCAACCATAGGATCAAATTCAGAACCCAAATATTCAATCATTTCCCACGAGAACATTCTACTCTTGATCGAACTTTCTATTGTTTGTAGAACTCAACTTTCACGTCAAACTTTCACTAAGTCTGGAACCTTTTTATGGGACCTTCCTGTGGCCCACATAATAAATGACGGTCTGTCAAATCCTTTTGTAGGAATTAGGGCATAAATCAAATTTTTGAATCAATCCTACGGGTTCCATCTATGACCCTTCAACCATCCTACAATTCATCTTGTCAAGTCGTAGGTCAAAACTTCAGAAACTTAATTTTCCGAAAACCAACCGAACTTCTGTGGTTTCCCTTTTACGGCCTATAGGACATAGTACGGTCTGTAGATGTGACTCGTAGTTCACTGATGATAGCCAAATTTTGTATTTTTCTTTCTTTTTCAACTTTCCAACTCCCGAATATTACAGGTGTAGAGTTGAAAATATTGGCATTTACAAGTTCAAATGAGGTTCGAAAAGGGAAATATGGATTTTCCATTTTTCGTGTGATATAGTTTATGAAATTTGGGTGATATATACGTCCATGGGCTTTTTGGCTGAAAGATTATGTGGGCATCCCTGACTATTTATTTAATGAAGTGTGTGGGTTTGGAGGGGAAAATATCCACATTTTCAAATTCAAATGAGGTCGGTACAGGTAAAAGGGATTTTTCATTTTTCTTGTGCTATAGTCCATGGATTTAGGGTGATATGTGCGCCCAATGGTTTTTTGGTTGAAATATTTCGTGTGCTTATGTGACGACCTATTTAATGGCGTGTGTTGCTCCATGAGTTTTAGAAATCGTGAAATTCTTGAGTTTCCATTGATAATAAATCGAGAATAGATTACATTTAATATAGATCTCTTGAATAGAACTCATGATGGGCATACTATTTAGTGTGTGTTGCAAGTAGAGCTGGCAGAATGGGTAATTTATATGGGTATCCACTCATATTTACCCATTTTAAATTGGTTGGGTACCCAACTCATTTAAAAATGGGTAAAAATGAATACTACTCATATTTATCCATTTAAAAGTGGGTAGTTAAATGGATAATATGGGTAAAAAATATTCATTCATGAAAGAAAGAAAAGTGATAGGGGTGGGTGATAAAAAAAGCTTTTTAAAAAAAATATTTTTTTCTATAATTTTTTTTAAAAAAATTTTGGGATAGGAGAGTGGGGTGTTGGGGGGGTCTGGTAGGGGGTGGGGGTGGTAAAAAAATTTACATTTTTTGGGATGGGGATGTGGGTG